>JAKKPZ010000242.1:0-80626 GCA_022814885.1 Ditylenchus destructor
ATTAATTACTCGGAACAATGAAATGAAGAGAGATGTTCATAATCTTCAAAATACGATAAACACACTTATGGATGGAGAATGCAAAAATTTTGAAAAAATTGGTCAACTTTATGTTCTAAAGAAATATATGGAAAAGTTAATCTTAGACATTGAAGCCAAAATAGATAATTTTGATAAAGTTTGTAATTAATTTTAAATGTATTTAATAAAATCTGCTAAATAAAAGTATCTAATAAAACATTCCACAGGAAGTATCTACAAATTCGCTCTTTCCCACAAACTTAATTTCAGTGCTATGAGCATAAGTTAATTGAATTGGAGTCTGTCTTTGACAGAATGACTTTACATGTGGTAAAGGCATGAGGGTTAACCCTTCATTGCCGAATGATGCGAAAACGCAACGATATTGATTTTATATTTCACAAAAAGATTTCACAAAAAGAGAACAAGCGAATGACTGTTTATTACACAAAGAAAGAGAGCGTCTATGAAAAAGCTGTGTCGGCCATGTTGTTTTTTGATAAAGGCAGCTCACCAAAAGGAAAGCTAATGGTAACGCAGACATTCTGTCTTTTGTCTATGACTTTTTTTCTACCGGCAATGAAGGGTGAATCAATTGGGCAGAAATGGCATGTAAAATTAATGAGATTCCTCTCCGCAACAGATTGATTGTTAATTATCCTCATTTGTGTTTTACAAAACAGTTTAATTAAAGGACTATCAGAGATATTAAACTGTGTTGAAATTAAATTAAGCTTAAATTAATTAAAATATTAGGACTCTATAGGGTAGGACACTACTAATCTAGCTATATATCAGATATGCATTGACCGATCACACCGCGGCTAGACTGTAAAATATCTCTAAACTAGCCTGAAGAGAGCCAACTTCCGGATCCCATAACTCGTGATAGGGACCTCAAATCTTCCGCGGGAGAACGGATTCGGACTCAACGCACTCGAATCTACAAATATAGACAAACACCTAAGCTCTAACATCTAACACCTAAGCTCAACATTATATCAGATGGCGGCAAGTGGACAGTTTGCATACTCGCTGTGGTACGCTAAACTTCAGAGTAGATGCCAATATAGGTACATTACTCCTGTCCGTTAGATCGACAGCAACCACTTTGGGGAATTGCGAGCCTGCATCAAAGTACAGGCAAATATGACAGTCTGGTTTTAGTCATCAAAATCGAGATAAAATATGAAAAAATCCTCGTGGAGTGAATTGCGAGCACCTCATTCCTCTCCGGCCCTGGTAAGAAAGTACGGAGGCTCTGTAAGTTGAATTTTACACTCTAGGCAACATGATCGGTCACAGCTCAAGTATAGGCAAATATGACAGTCTGGTTTTAGTCATCCAAATCGAAGTCAAATATGAAAAAATTCACCCGCCTAGTTGGACCGGATAAGATAGTAAAGAGACTCTGGGGCTCACTACTCTTCAGAGCTCAAGAAATTTTAACAGGATCCAGCGTATGATTTTTGCTGGCTATATCAAATTTTTTCGTTTTTACTAAAACTTTTAAAAATCTCGTAATTTGTTTGTTCAATAGCAATATTTAATGCTCTTCAAGAACATGGTTTTATCAGTGCTTCATTATAAAAGTAACAAGTTATCAAAGGTTTTGAAGTTTCTCGAAAATGTTTCATTTATTCCATTCCTATTTGTTCTTTTTCCTAATTATTATTTCTGCTGTTATTATCAGCGGAAGCCCGGGAGGTATAACCACTTTAGTCTTTCTTTGGATAGGCAGTTTAATAAGAACAAATTCAGGAACCTTCTCTGTGGAGCGTCTAGAATCATTGAGAAAAATCGAGGACAATCTAGAAGTTGGGCTGAGCTACAACGAATTTCAAAATCTGTCAAAATTGAATGATAAAAGTTTGACAAAGAATTTCTCAGCTAAAATGAAGAGTCTCAAAGATAGTACAGGTAAGTTTGCGTCGACGAACGCGAATATGGTTCAGCCGCTTGAGACGATCAAAAACAAAATGGCCGAGGAGAAAAGTGGAAAAAGTAAACCGTTTCATAGTATGGTTCTGGAAAGCAAAAAGTTCATGTGGAATCTGTATAGAGATGGAGGCATCGGAAAATGGATAGACGTTTTCTCTTTCATCGAATCCGGAGACGCAAACTACTCGGGTCTGGCTAAGATCTATGAACTTTCGACCATTCAAAGCTACGAACTGGATGATATGATTAATGACTTTTTATACGGCGAATACGAAACAAATAAGCCCAATGAAGGTGAAATGAAAGGCAAAAAGTCTAAGAGAAAGGTTTGTGAGCATTTGTATGGTGAAGTGTTTTCGGGTAAATTTCTGACCATGCCGCGGCCACAAGTATTAGTCTGTCTAACGCTCCTCTTTTAGGGAGCACGAACTGTCGCATACTCATACTATATATATCCTCTTTTATCTGCTTTTTAATTCTTTTTCTTTTCTTCAGCGAAGTATATATTTATGACTAACTGTTCACGTCTCTGAATGGCGGTGCGCAGAGAGCAAAAAAAGCAAGCACTTGATCATATACTTTGCTCTGAAAAAGAAATAGAGCACAGTGTTTCAAAACGCCGCAAATTTTCCAGTCGACATTTCCTCGATTGGGGCGATTGCGGCGTTCGTTACGACCCGAACTAGGGGGTAGGAGGTCAATGGTTCGATTTTTCCACCTTATAACGGGACTTTAACTATATAGTGTGTATATTTTTCTGAATCCTGACAAAATTTGTAGTTCATAAAAAATAATTTTTAAATTCTCTCCATTGCATTTTTTTGAAAAAATGACACTTTTTTGACAAATATTTGCCACTAATTGTTCAAAAAAGTGTCATTTTTTCAAAAAATGCAATGGAGGGAATTTAAAAATTATTTTGTATGAACTACAAATTTTGTCAGGATTCAGAAAAATACACACACTACATAGTTAAAGTGCCGTTATAAGGTGGAAAAATCGAACCATTGACCTTCTACCCCCTAGTCCCGGTCGTAACGAGCGCCGCAACCGCCCCAAACGAGGAAATGTCGACCGGAAAATTTGCGGCGTTTTGAAACACTGTGAGAGATAAAAGAGAGACATTTGATTGGCGAAGAGGTGTAGCTAATTAGCTAACTTGCATTTCGAGTTTTCGGCTGGATACTTTCCTTCATAGCTACCTTTTTAATAACCCTAACTATTTTCTTAAACCGTGAAAAAGCATTAGTGGAAATATGAGAAAATTTACATTCTCGCCAAAAATCCGAAATTTGAAATTTCAAACATTTCGAAGAAAATTTTATGAATACCCAATTCAATACATTTTGTTACATTGACACCGGACCAAGGTGCTGACTTATCAGAATGTTGTATTATGGATATTGGGTCGCATATTATAGATGTATAGAAATATTGTTGTTGGTGGTGCTGGCCCCATTGGTCTCTACATTGCATTACAATTATTTATGGCCGGCTTAAAAGTGACCGTTGCAAATGCCAGAAGTGAGCATTATGCCAGAAACCAAGACGTCCGTCTTGATACACACTGGACTGTTCAACTACGACTATTTCTCGGCACCCAGTATGATATATTGTTTCACGGTGACCAAGCACTAGGTGCATTCTACGAAAAAGGTCATTATGTCCGAATTAACACAAAAATATTGGAACAGACGTTAAAGGAAAGATTGGCAGCGTTAGCCAATTATGTGGATAACAAATCTAAAGAGAATGATATTTTGAGGTAATTTTTTAGCAAAATAATACAATCACTGAGTTTTTTCAAAATGTTTTGATACATAATACATGGTCCGATACTGTTTTTCGGATCGTTTCTAGATTAAAATCGGTTCCTCAGCTAAAATTTTATATGATGGATGAAAAATTGGATTGGCTCAAAAATTTACCTTTATCATATTCATTTTAACTTAGTGGTTCGAGCAGGCCAGTAGCCAAAACAAATTCCAGACCTCTGGGTCCCAGAGGTTACTGGGTTTCCGGGTTGATGACGGATACACAAGTTTTAGAAGCAGTTTAAGTTTCCATCAGCATCAACTTAGAATTTTTTTGATTAAGCTAAATTTCTCACTTTTACATACATGAACCCTTATTTTCAAAATTTTTGCATGGTGTTCATACTTATTTAAACTTACTACAAGGTATTTTCTAATCTTCCATCAGTTAATTATCTCGGTATTTCCATTGTCTGCATTCAATAAGGATATGGTAAGTCGAATTTCGATATACCGCTTCGACATGGTATACCCACACGTTCACTGAGGGATACATTCGGAGGTATTGCCCTATAAGCCTGGGCCAATACCCCTAAATGTATTCCTCGGTTACCCATCTACAATAGAGATGTGGTTACAGATTGATATATGAAGCAAATGTAACGGAAATTCAATTCCCGATGAATTCTGCATCGCGTTTTTATGCTATCTTGGAATCAAAACCCACTGACGAAAGCACTGCCATGAGCCAAAAGATGTTAAAACATTCCGATCAAGACGGTACTACAAAAGCGAAGCTACAGAAAAAGACTACTACAATAATAGATTACATTAGAAAAGACGACAACCGAATAGTAAAAGCAGACGAAGAGCTAATAATATATGATCGAAGGATGATTTCACCAAAGCAATATGCAATGTATGAGCTAGAAGGCAAAGTTTTGGACTATACACTGAAAAAGTTGCCCTTTGACTTGTACGTGTGTAGCGGTGGTGCCCACGACAAAATAAGAGATAAGTACCGTATTCCCTGTAATTACTACCCCGGGGTAATAATTTTTCAAACGAGCTCCAGGGGGGGTAATAATTAGAGGGGGGTAATAATTACAGGAGGGGAAATAATATTTCAATGTCGCCGCGCCGGAGGCGCGGCGAAAATTTTGAGAATTTTTTACGAAAAACTAAAAAAATTTTAGTGTTCTGGGGTTGAATATTTCAAAAATTTATCGTCAAAATTTACCTTTTTAGCTAAATTTCTGAAATTTTTCGATTTTGTAAAAATTTCTCGAAAATTTTCAAAATTTAAACCATTTTGAATTCGCGGCCGAAATTATTTGGGCAAGATTCATTTTCTAATGATTTTAAAATTAATCTCTAAATTTTAAGCGCATTTATTGCTCTGAATCATTGTTGACTATAATTTTACTTTTTTGCTATATTTCTCAAATAATTTTCAAAATTTAAACCGATTTTTTCCTTTATTTTCACAATTTTTTTAATTTGAGTGAAGCTAAATTTGACTGAAGGCTAAAGGCATGGATAATTATTTTTCTAATTCTTAAACGGAAAAAATGGTTATAAAAATAATCAAAAACGGAATTTAAAAAAAAATTTTAAATTTAAAAAAACCTTTCTTTTAAAATTTTTTCCAAAAAATTTTGTTAAAAAAATTTTTTTTAATAATAATATCAGATTTAAATCCCCCAAAATTAACCTTTACATAAAAATGTTGTAAAGGAATTTTCACAAAAGTTTTACCTTTCGTTGAAGTTAAAACTAAAAAGCAAAACTTCCTAAAATTTTGCTATTTTTTGCAATATCCTGCAACTTTTAACCACAATTTGGCAAAAAAATATGGCAATAATACACAATTATCTAAAAAATAGTACAAAATAGTACTGAAATATCTAAATAAATAATAAAAAAACGAGAAAAGAAATAAGGGGGGGTTTCCATCGTCATTCGCTTGTTTTCTCAAAATTTGGCCAATTTAGGAAAATTTTGCAAAAAAATATGGCAATAATCTAAATTTAAGCTAAAAGCAGTAAAAAATAGACTAAACTGTCTATATTTTGTCTATTTAAGTTTGAAATACGAAATCATAGCTAAAAACACAACAAAAATAGAAAATTTGGCTTATTTTGGCACATTTGGGGGGGGGGGGGTAATAATTACAGGGGGCGTAATAATTAGGGGGGGGTAATAATAAATCGTTCGAGCTCCAGGAGGGGTAATAATTAGAGGGGGTAATAATTTCAGGGGGGTAGCAATTACAGGGAATACGGTATGTGGCGTTGCCGAAGGAACAAACCATCGCTGTCAGATATGCAGTAACTGTTTTTACAAAGGGCAGTGAAATGGGTAAGAACATTTTTTCAACAATTTTTTTGTTTGATTCTAAGTTTTGAAGGTACCCAGTTTTGAAAACAAACCCTAGTTCTTGAAGAAATAAAATTTTATGAAAGCGCTAAAAGTAAAATAAAAGAAATTAGCTCCTGTTAAAAAATTTAAGATACCACATTCCATCTAAGGTAACCGTGTGGCTTTTTTCAACATCTCAAAATTTTAAAATTCGATCAATTTTTCCAAGGCCAATAAAAGTAACCATATTTATGACACCAAAAATCGGTGTCATTGTTTTATGGTGGGATCAGTTTAGAGAGAATTCCATAGGACCACCCAGCGGCTACGCCGCATGGCGGCGCCCATGATCATCCACGGGGGGGGGGGGGAAAGGGGGTCGTCTGGGGGCTGAAAATGGTACCAAACGTCTTCTCTCGTCGAGACGAAGCGATTGACGTATCACACCAAAAAGTGCCATTTTTGGCACTTTTTTGGCCAAAAAAGCCACTTTTTGAGATCGCCGTAAAAAAATTTTTGCAGATTCGTTCTTTGAATTCTAAGGGGAGCATTTTGACGTATCATGCGCCCCAAAAAAGGGCTGATCCCAAAAAAATTTCCCCTTTTAAAAACCCCCCAAAAGCTGAAAAAATGGCGTTTTCTCGTTTTTTGTGCGGGACCCCCCCCAAACTGACATTGATAACCCCCTAAAATCAGGGGTTTTTGGGAGGGGGGAGGGTGTACTCGCGAATTTGGGGTCCGGGACCCCCAAAAAGTGGGTTATTCTATTGGGGGGGGGGGAACACGGACACCAATCAACTTAGAGGGACCCGATACGATATGTGTGGTGAAAGCGTTCACATCATAAAGTCCAAGGTATAATTCCAGGTAATGTCACCCTTGTACCGATTCCTGAAGAAATAGGCGTGAAAGGCGTCTCGGTGACCATGAAAGAGATGGAAACATTTTTGAGAAAGCAGAACTTTGATCAACTTCTTGCAAATAGCTCATTTCTTCCGGCAACACTTAAGAAGAAATTTTCAAACTTCATAGAACTAATGCTATACGGTTTGGTGGAAGAGTCCGGGAAAGACAAAAAAGGCGAAACGGTGTACAACATGTTGGGTGGTCAATTGCTTCGCGGCAAAACGCCTCTGAAGGATTCCTCAATAAAACTAGGAATACATGAAAATCAACTTGCGATAGGTTTCTTTTTCTTATTACTGAGACACGGTAATTGATATGCATCCGTTTACTTTTGACAATTTTTAAAATACTTTTTTAACTCGCACCATAAATAAATCGTTAAAAATCGTTTTTCTAAAATTCCACCTCGTGTTTCAATGACTGAAATAGAAAACATTATAGATTCATAAATTTCCGCAAAAATGAAATTACAGGTGTTGGCTCGGAGGTACCTGCAGCTCTTGCAGAACTATGTAAAGAACTTGACAAACAAAAATCAAACAAGCTTTATGCTGAACTGAAAATAAAACTGACCAGAAAATGGATGACTGCTTTGACGCTTCGGTTCATCCTTATAATAAGTCTGTGACGTCTTTCCTCCCTCCGTCCGTTCCACGTTTCTGGAGTGCATTCTTAGGGGTGCTTATTCCTTATCTTATCTGTCACTTCTGTGTTTTTTCAGTGAAAAGACTACACCATTAGGCCAGAGTGCCAGAGAATTCTGTCACTTCTGTGTTTTTAAGGGATCAAAGATCACTTTTGTCACTTCTGTGTTTTTCGGGAAGTCCATTCTTAGGGGTGCTTAATTTTGTCACTTCTGTGTTTTTAAGGGATCAAAGATCACTCAGACTGAGCCAAACTCAGACTGAGCCATATCTGTCACTTCTGTGTTTTTAAGGGATCCAAAGGTGGCGAGCCAATCCTGTGGTCGGGCGCGGAGCGCCCGACCTTCTCCTCTGGAATGTGAGTGAAGTTAGAACAGAAAAGGCATACTGATATAGAAAAGGCATACTGATATAGACTCCCCGCGCGCTAGCGCGCGTTAGCGCGCTAGTTAAGGAATATAATCCTAAGATGGTAATTGAAACAATGATTAACATAGACGCGGCCGGAAATATAGGCGAATCGCTTCAAAATAAGCTGAATTTTGATCCGAATCCTGTGAATACATCAATTTTTCCATTGGTACAGTATGCTCCGGAAAAAACTATATATGAGTACAACGTTGAAGGTATTTTTTAATCTTCTAAAAGTACAGTCTTCACCATACCTTTGGACCATTTTAACCGTTCTTGAAAGTGAGAACATGACTGAGAAAAAATTGACTAAACTTATCTCAAGTCACTTGATCGATACAAATATGCACTTACCTTCAGTCAGCATGGCCATGGTCACAATTTCAGGTAGCTGGTATATCCAATTGTCCACTAAGATATACCTTCGGGGGGTATTGGCCCGCCCTTAAACCATAAGGATGTAGTGCCAAGACATAAGTCAAGGCTTAGACTTAAGCGCCAGGATACAAAAATTTGAGTTTTATTCATTCGCAGATCGCCTTACATGAACTTTCATTTGGGTTCGGTTATATTTTTATATATCAAATTATTACCGTAACCACAAATATGAGTTTGCTTTTCATTTTGGTGCAAAAACTACCACACTATACTTGTGAAACTGATCACTAGTCGATTCTCCTTCTATGTTATATCTACCATTCTTTCAGGTGTGACAGCTGCCATTATGCTGGAAGGTGATGCACTGGTCAACTCACATTTTTTCACGGGCACTGGCATCAGCACAAGCAGAATTAGTGCAGAAAAGAGCGTAAATGCCCTGAAGGAATATAACAGTAAAGGGAAAGATCTGATGGGTACCCTGACTGAAGTCAAAAATATTGCCATTGAGCGAGCCCTTAGACTTGGTCAACGTTTTCTTCAGACACAGCCAAATAAAGACAAAATTGCGAAGAAAGCTGTTATTGATGCCATTGAAAGTATCGAGAAGCCTGGCGCTATTGGCCCTTACCGCTATGCAATCAAAGGAAAAGACTTTTACGTGAAAGTCCCAAAGTTCCGTGTGGAAACAGGCGGAAAAATTATTGAAGGCGTTATTACTGAAAAGGGAGGTATAGACATCAATGGAACAACTTACTATACCTTTATACAAGCAGTTGTAGGAGAGAGCTCCAAGAAATAGTAGAATTAGTCTGGTGGGAAATTGGAATGGATGTGATATGAATATTGATTTGGAATCATTATTTCTTACGAAATAAATTACAGTGTTATAAAATAGTTTATCGAGTACAAAAGACAATTTTAATATTAGACAAATATATACACTTCACAATGTGGCTGTCCTGGGACCCAATCCGGAACTTATGGGCAGCATTTGTGTTCGAGCACGAGAAAGATGCCCGAGGCGATTTGCCCAATTTTGGTGTGCGGGGCATGTTTTAATGATAATTTTTCACGCTAATTCCGAATCTGAGGTCAGTTTCGACGTTTAAGGCTTATGCATACAATTGAGAGATGCTAGCATAACTAAAGCTCACAATTCAGAAATTTTCTCATGACTTAGCCTAAGAAGTTGAATATATATGAGCCGTATAACGAGGGTTGACTGTACTTTTTTAACTCCTCGTTGTTGCTCGAGAATTTCTCTTGCAAAAGAAATACTGTGCAAACAAAGGAGACGCTGTGACGAAAAAGAAATCGCCGTTATAATGAGAGGCGACTGTACTTGGAGCTTTATCAAAAACATTTGTGTCTTACTTAAAAATTGTACGCGTGACAGAATTTCTGAAAATTCTCAACTTTTTTCTGTAACACCCTGTTGTTGCTAAGTTTCTGTATGTTTACGATATAGTCGCACCATTTCATATCAAAATGTTGCTTATGTTTTATTGCACATAAATAACTGTCGTGTACAACACGTAATGGCAATGTAAATATGAAAGATTCGGATAAATACTGGGATAATAATTTCTGTAACTATTGGATAACGGTTATATGATATGTTTATGATAACGAGAGAGGCGAACTTTAGTATCCGGGCATTGAATTATTTTACTGTTGCTCTGTGGGTGTAGCCTTGTTCTGTAAGCCGGTCAATTTGAAGACGAACAAGTAGACCAATTTGTCTTCGTGCTCCTTGTATGCACCTCCGAAATCCAAACGGCTTTGAGGATTATCGGCCATCTAAATTTATAGATAAGTGTAAATTGTCTATGTCACGAAATTGAAGAATAGCAGAAATTTTAGATTGTGATAGTAGAAAGACAATGTTCTTCTAATTTAAACCTTGGCGCTTAACCTTCAAAAGTTTTTTATTTCAAAACCATTTTTTCAGGGTGAAAAATTTTTATACTGGCTAAATCTTATCAACGAGATTTATGCGAATGTACACTTAGTATCAGCCAATGAGGTCAGGAGTGCAAGAGAGGTGGAATCCAGTGGTATTAGAGCATAGGGAACACGGTAATTCTGTCAGGTCGGACAACGAACTAAAGTTTACAGTTTTGTCTGGCTGATTGAAAAAAAATGCAAAAAAGCTGAAAACTCGGATATCATACATAAGCGCAAAGTCAAAATCTACTCGAAAATGTGGGAAAAGTTTAAAATGGTTTTTTGGATAGTTTAAGGTCCTTTGAAAAATGTGGCAGGAAAGGTCACGATAATTTATATAGATTTGTAAAATTTGAATTTAATTTCGGTATAAAAATTTAATTTCTGCATAAAAATACAGGTGGAAGTGCAAACGAACGTCGAATAACAAAAGTGAATTTTCTGCTGAAGTTTTTGGAATCCAAGTGTGGCTCTAGCTGCTTCAGCCTAAGCCACTTAAAACCAAGCTTAAGCCCAAAATATGACGATGCCCTAATTTATATTGGGCGGATTCATATGTCTCTGAAGTTACAATTTCGCTTTCGACAGAGCGAGAAAATTTTTCGTACTTTTTGGCAAAATTTTAGAAAAAATAGAAAGTTAAAACCAATTTTGAATTGGAGCGAAAAATTTTTAGGCAACAATTGAAATTTTTTGGATTTTTGACTGATTTTTTAGCAATTTTTGAAATATATATCAAAGGAGCTATCGATATTTATCACTCATAAATATGACTATGTCAACAACCACGATTCTTGCCTTTTTGAATTTGGTTATGAGCCTTATCTCAACAAGTATCAAAAAATGAATGTAAGAGAAAAACTGTTTAAAACCAGAACTTTTAAAAATGAAAGTAACCAAATTACCACGTCTATCATTTGCTTAGTTGCTGCTCTGAACCAATGTTGCCAATGCTTAGAAGCAATCTCGTGATTGGCTGTGATGATTTCGTGAGCTAAATATATTCATAAATTTTTTTATTGTCAGCTAAGTTAAAGCTTCAAACCAGATTTTCGTTTTTCATGGCCAACGGCATGAAGTATGTCCTTAACGGTAATTATCACCAGGTGATACTGTGTATGTTTGCTGTTGGAAACATGTTCACTTCCAGCATCATCCTTCCTCTTCACGTTGAGGTCAACAAATGCATCAGCTGCTTGTTTATTCATTGTGTTCACCTGCAATATGAAAATATAGTTATTTTTCGATATGCCGTCCTTGATATACCGTACCCTAAATATGCGGTACCTTGAAAGGGGAACGAAACGGAGAACACAATTTTCATGTTTTGAAATCATCGAGTTTTTGGCACGAATTTGAGCCAATTACGTGAACCGGAAAATTGTGACAATTTTTCAAATAATTTCAAATTTTTTACGTTCTAGAAAATGGCTCATATTCTGAACCAAATCTATAGACATTTTTTGTAAGAATCTTTGCAAAAAGTCAAAAAATGCACAAAATACAGTTCGAAAACCGTCATTTGGATCGATTTATTCCTGTTCCTTAAAATTATTATTTTTCAAAAAGTGAGGAAAATTCGCTTTTTTGCCCAAAAAGAACCTATTTTCAGAGTTACGTGTTCAGGTCCAATACCGACGATTTAGTACCAAAAGGCATTCACAGTTCCTGTCATGGTACCGGAGCCAGGCATAACTGACACTGAAGTGCCCTTTGACTATCAACTAGGGTGATTTTGTAAGATCCGAAAACAACAAATAGCAAATTTACCACTTTCTCCTTGCCCTCCTCCTTTGGATCTGTGAGTTGTTTTGTTTCACCGTTAGGTTCCTCTACATTGGGCTGGCTTGCTTCATTCTCCTTCGGCTCTTCTCTCACTACCTGTCTCTTCACTCTTTTATGATGACCTTCAGGATGTGGCTGGGGTTCTTTTTCCTCTTCCTTTATGCCATCTCCTTCTTTGGAGGAAGTGATCTGCTTAGGGTGGTGTTCCTCAGGCTGATGATGTTCGTGGACCTTGGCCTCCTCAGGTGCTTTGGCCTCCTCAGGTTTGACCTCCTTAGCCTCGTCCCCAGTGTCGGCCGGTTCAGTTCCGGTCGGGTTACTGTGGCCAGTATGATGAGTCGTCGCTTTTTCTTCTTCTTCATTATTTCCCCCTTCTGCCTGTTCAGCGATTCCTTGAACCGCTTCCTTGATTTCTCTTGAAATAAAGCTTATCACTACATCCGTTGCCTTGCTATCCAAAGGTACTCCGGGATCACCCAGCGGCACTCCGGTCTCTCTCAGGACGTGCACTAAAATCGTGTGGGAAATTATACTAAAAGTTGAATTTATTTCTGATGATATCTTTTTGAATAACTTTGTTTTTTATTCGTGCCGTAATACAATTATTTTTAAGGCGATTTTTGTCAGTTTGTTTGAAACAGATCACATCAACCTACTCAGAAAGAATGGAAATCGAGTTCTTCAAAGTCAAGAGTTAGTGAGTTTGCAGAAACTAGTTTAGGTATAGGTCCAAAAATGAGAATTTTTTGGGAATTTTTATAGGAAAAGTGCCGAAACAAAAACCAGAGTCGGATTTCCCGAAAATTTTTGAGTAGGATTTTTCCGAAATGTAAATTTTTTGTCAATATTTCTAACCATAGGGTTCAACAAGGGTCCGAGAACATGAAGCTATAAGAATGTTGATATCAGTTCAGAAAATGTCATCAATATGGCATTGCAAGGCCTTTAGTGGTCTTTGGTGCAAGGAATTTTGAATATGGAAATTTTTTTTGCAGTTCTTATCAAAATTCTACTTTTTTGACCAAAACTTGCAGTTTAACCTAAAAATTATCAATTTATTCATCATAAATAAACATTTTGTAGTTTTTCACTGTTTTTAGAAACTATTTCTTCCTAAATAGAACCAAAATTCGTATTATAATTTACTACAGATTTAAACAATTTTTTGTAAAGATTAAGTTTGACAAAATAATTGAGCAGGGAAAGCTCTCTTTTTAAATACCAAAGTAAATTTTAAATACTTTGAATTCCCTCAGTAAAAAACACATTTTATATTCTGGCTGTAGGTAAAAATAATATAAAAAACAAATTTAAATTTGAAGGAAAACTTATTCTTGAAATAAACCTACTGTCATAGTGAAAGTCTCCATTTTGTTTTTGCCAAGCATGATGATACGTGATGACTTCGGCGTAGCCAACCACCACAAGGCAAGAAGCAGTAATTAGGGCTATTATCTGCATCGGTAGTGAATATATCGTATGGTAAAATGCCTTAAAAAGTACGTAAAATTGGGAAAGTTTGATAAAAACTGACAACTTTAAAGTTAAGGGAGTGGGAAATGTTAGTTTAGGGAATAACTGCGCGTCACAGTTTTCGACCTATTTTTTACCCTAGGCCCAAGCTTGACTCTATACTAACTACGTGGCAAAATCCACGGAGCCAATCGAGATCGGACAGACTCAAATACTCTCGCAAATAACACACAGACTTTAGGATATATCTCTTTTTCTCTAATCATGGTGTCTTTTTATAGAAAGGAAGATGGATACAGATCATGGACTTATAGAGATAGACACAGATCACATAGAGACACAGGTCGTAAGTCCATTTATGTTCAGGATGCCACATAGTAGCTAGACATAGTACGCCATACACTATGAAGATCCAAGTCAAGCTCTCTAGACAGCTCACCCCAGTTTTACCCCTGTCTTGATGCTGGGATGCAGGCTAGTGGGCGATGACCCGAATAGATAGAACTAGAAAATGCCAGACAAGTAGAGACATTTATGCGCCATTGTGGGTCTCTGTCTACGAGATCTAAGTCAAGTAGCTGTCTTCCCATGTTTGGCTGCCACAAGACTATTCCCTCCAGCAATCTCTTTTTCTCTGCTAATGTTATTGTTGTGATCTCCTGTTTTACGGCTATATAGTCTCGCACTTACTCTCATAACCTCAGACACTATATGGCAGATTGAGAAAAGGAGAGTTGATGGGCAGCCCACGAGTTATATCCCAGGATTCTTGGAAATGAGCCAAGTCACCACAAAGCTGCGCACTCCAACCAATTTTTCTTTGATAAGACCAGACCCACCTGTTCTCTATTTTTATCTCACAGTCTTGAATCTATAACCTGTAAGTCCGATAGATCCTTACCCTGACTAGGTGAAGTAGACTCTTGTTTTTTCTCAGTCTTGACTCTGTCTGGTAGATAGAGGAGAGGAGGGTCGATGTGTACGCCACTTCATTCGAGAACTCGTTACGCTCTAGAGAATTCTAGAAAATCAGATCATCAGAGAATCACCCGCGAACGTAGAACTTTCGCGCGTCTCTTACGTCAAAGCCCTCACGTATCAAGCACATGCTGATAGATTTTACGTAACCCGAAAGCATAGCAATAGTCTATCTAAAAATTATACTACAACCATAAATGTACTTCCTGGCGTGAAATGTCGTGGTGCTATTGATGACGTAAATATTATTATTATTAGGGGTCGGCGCACTCTCTCGTCGAATTTTTGCCGAATTTCGGCCATTTTTCAAATTTTTTGAAGGAAGTTGGAAAATCTAAAGAAACGTTAACCTAGATAATTTAGTTGTCTAAAAAGGGGCAAAAAATCCCGATGACGTCACTTTGTAAACAACAGAGAAAAATCAATTCTCCCAACATACACTTTTTGGTTAGAGAAAAAAATAGAGCTTTTGCTATTCGAGCTTTGGTTAATAACGTTGTTATTTTGTTGCAAACCGAGAATGTCCCAAATCAATAGTTGTGTAACTTCGGCTGCTCTACCATTCTGTCAAAAAAAGTTTTCAACTGCGATGGAAAAAACATCTACTTTTTCCAAAAGCTCGACTCCGGGCTCGACATGGAATTTGTCGAGCCCGGAGTCGAGTTGTGCAAGTTTAATTCGTTGGACTTTCCTTACATTTACTGTTACTTTTCCCAAAATTCGTCCTACTACTGATAATGTAATCTCCAAACCTTTAAGGCTCTTTTCAACAAACAAACTCTTGTCATTGCAAAAGATTATCAGCTCAAAATACGACAGTTTCCTTAACCGCTACTCTAGTTATCAAAGCATAGTTCGCAATGCATTTTTGTAATCTTTGCAAATTAAAAATATTATTATTGCTGTTAAAATATTTGCCTTCGGCATATATTTTAACAGCAAAGCTTTAGCTGGTAGCAAAACTTAGGCTTGGTTTTGGAACATTTAGCCCAAATATATATTTTGACCAAAAATCCTTCGGAAAAGCTCCCGGAGCATTTCGACGGAAAGTACTCCTGAAACATATTTGTACCAAATTTTTGTTTTTAACCGATGGGGTTTGATATTTGGACATACTCACTATTTATCGGTGGGTTTGCCATTTTCCAGAGTGTTTCTTCCGGTGGACATAATTTGGAAAATATTTTAGCATATCCTACTTACAGTTAAAACTTACAACTACTCTTATTATCGTCGGCCAAGGAGAGCAGAACAGAACAAGTTTTAGCGTATCTGCTGTTCAGTCAAATTTTGGTGGGGAATTTATATTTTTGGGAAAATATTCGACAAGGTGTGGTTGGCATGTGTTAAAGCCGTCTGTCGGCTGATTTGGCCCATACGTTGGATGTGGACCGATTTGGCCCTATTGTCTAGTGCACACCAGAGAGAGAAAGTAAGATCTCTCATCATTTCGAACTCAATTACTCCCCCTTTTGATTCGAAATGATGAGAGATCTTACTTTCTCTCTCTGGTGTGCACTAGACAATAGGGCCAAATCGGTCCACATCAAACGTATAGTCCAAATCAGCCGACAGATGGCTTTAACACATGCCAACCACACCTTGTCGAATTTTTCCCAAAAATTTAAATTTCCGCCCAAAATTTAACTGAACAGCAGATATGCTAAAACTTGTTCTGTTCTGCTCTCCTTGGCCGACGATAATACAACTAAAGATAACAGTTTGATAATTAAATTAAGATAGATCAAATTTCATAAATTGTTCAGAAAGGTCATCAGCACTTATCAGAATGCTTGTTTATTCTATTCTGCTCCAATAATTTATTCTTTTTTGCGACATACAAAAATGTCATTGATAAAAATGAGATATTTCGTTACCTTACTCTTATATTCCTGTGGCGTATTGACCAAATTCTGCACTCAAACGAATCAATGTTCTGAGATAGTTTCGAAGCAAAGGCAACATTTTCCGAGAGTCAGAGCAGTGCTCAAAGGCCAAGAAGAGTTTGAAGAGTACTACTTCATACTTTTGGCGAATGTTAGTGTCGGCACACCACGTAAGTTTTTTCGGTAACACTGGGGCTACGCACGTGGGGGAAAGGGGAGGGGATTTTGTATTTTTCTTATAGTTATCGATTATTGCGTCGAAAAATGCGCTTTAGTTAAAGCTTGCCGGAAAATTTTGAATTTGCGCCAAACAATTTTGGACGCAAATTACAATTTGGGTATTTTTCATTAATACCTCGATAATCTGAACCTCTGTGAACGGAATTTCGATAATCGGAACGAATCGGTCGATACCGATCGGTTTAGATTATCGAGGTGTGCTTGTATACCACTAGGAAAATCGATGTCCCTTCACCTAAGGAGCATACTCACTCTTGAGAAACACCAAAACCCTGAAACAAATCTACGGCTTAGATTCAGGAGAGTCGTGCTAAACTGATAATCTGCTTTGTAGAGTTGAAGTTAAAAAGGAACAAAGCGAAAATTCAGATTATTTCCAAGAAGTTAGTTAAAAATTTGGATTCGCAGCAAAAGTTTATGCTTTTTTGCTCAATTTTTGGTGCGAATTCAAATTTTTGGTCCAATCAATGAGAAAATTAGAAGTTGAAGTAACTATAGACTCACTAGGCAGTATAAAATAGCATCAGTCAAATACATGTATGAAAGAGATATGTGAGAAAAGCGAGTCAGTTCTGTTCTTCAACATTAAAAGCTATCGCTGCAGGACTAAATTCAATTTGACTGTGCTAATTTCTACTGTCCAATGAGTCTAACTGCGTAGAAGACTAGTGCAGTAATGGGTAGCAGACGCTTCAATTTTTTCCACGGAAAATTTTTGTTAGAGAAGACGAGTCAAATGTATGTCCAATTATGGAATTAGAACTAAGAACTGAAAGTAACTGTACTAATATTTAGCGCAACATTTCCGCCTTCGAATTGATGCCTTCAGGTTTCAACGCCTTATATTACTGAATTACGAGGATGGAAGCAATTATGATGTGGAATTAGATAGATACTGGAAAGTTGGGAAGCGATTCGAGTATAGGTGATTATCAATTAGTCTGTCATCTACCGTGTTCTTGCAGATCCGAGTCTAAAAGTAAAAATAAAATGGGATAACTTTAAAATATTTAAAATTCATAATAAAAATCGGAATTTATATGGCAAAAAGTAACAGTATTAATTTCAGTAATATTTGTAGTGATTCTGGAACATTCTCGTTATTTCCTCGCGGATTCAATGACATCTTCGGAATTGGGCGATATGGCTCTGACGTTGTACAGGTAAGGGAGGATAATAATATTTTGTTTTGCAAGCAATAAAATCCCCCTATATTAAGGGGCCAAAGAACTGTCAAAATGACCGCCACAAAATTCTACGAAAAATGGTCCCACCCCGCCCCCGGATCCAAGCAAGGCTAAGAAAGTTACAGGTGCGCGAAGTTCGGGATTTTGCACACGATTTCGTCGCCTGTGCCTCCATGGCCGAGTGCAATGGGGCGCAGGCACCAGCCCGCCGATGAAAGTTCGATTCCGCGCCGGTGAAATCGTTTTTTGACACGAGGATTTTTGCCCCCGGGGGATTCCGGGTGCGGGGAATCCGAATCCAGCTAGTTCGGAATCCAGTCAGAAAAATTCTAGAGGGACCCCTGGGTACGAAAAAAAGTTTTTCAAATTTTTTAAATCTATATTTGGCGGGAAAGCCACGGTGCCTTCTCTATTTTCCTATATTAACTTGTCATTGGTTTACCAATGCCGAAATGTAAACACAATGCTAAAAAGACGTTTTGCGTGATATCAAAAGCTGCCTGATATATAAACAGCAAAAATGGGCAGAATTTGATACCATAGTGCCCAGTGCTGAAACTGCACATCGATTCGATATTAGAGAGAGATCAGAATTGGGGGTTACCCACGTGAAACGTGAGTTAGCTCAATTGTCAGTTTCACTGAGAGCTTTCGCTTGAGCTAGTGATCGATTGTTCTAACTCACGTTTCACGTGGGTAATCCCCAATTCTGATATTGCTAACCACCTCTAAAATACGATTCTAGAGGGGCTTACCAACTTCAGATTTGCGTTAGCCCCTCCTAAAGCCACCTTCTGAATAAATTATTTTCAAATTTGCGCCAAAATTAGCGATGGGCAGAACAAAACAATAGGATAGGTCAGAACATCTCAACCATATGCAAAAATTTTCCTAGAATATTCAAGAATTTGTTAAAACAATGTCCTAGAAGACCATTTGGAACATTCTATAAAGTTCGGGAATTAGCTGTGTGAGAGGGTTGACGTAGACGGATATAAAAAATGAGGCATGTCGGCGCTAATCCGGAAAAGTTACGTGTTATTTCAGATCAACAATTTTGTCGCGGAAATCAAATTTGCCATTCTCGAGGAGATAGACAATCATTTTATTGGACAAACATGGGCGGACGGTTATCTCGGCTTGGCTCCTCCGTACTCCTTGCCAGTGCATAGAGGTTGGATTGAGGATAACAAAATACCTGCTCTTTTGCAACAACTCGCGCATTCGCTGGAAAAACCGATCGTATCTATTTCGGCGGTACCAAAGTGAGAAATTTTTTTGAGACCTCAATAGTCGATTTGTATGGGCACTAGCGGTGCGCGCCGCCGCTATCGCGGCGTCCGTCCCCTGTGTGTGAAAACCCGGCCCAGCCGTAGACTCCCCCGTCGCCTTTCCCTCCCCCGTCGCCCCATGCCATTTTCGACCATTCCGACCCCCGTTTCGACCTGTTCGACCTATGTCGACCACCCCAAATTTTGTCGGATTCGTGTTCCCGACCCCGAAAACCCCATAAATGACCCCCAACTGCCTTGAAATGAGCAAAAAAGGTCATTTTCGACCTTTCCGACCTGTTCGACCTATGTTCGACCTCCAAAATTTTGTCGAATTCGTGTTCCCCGACCCCGAAACCCCAAAAGGGCCGTTTTCGACCATGTCAAACATTTTTCGACCCCTAGGGTATACCAGGGGTAAAAATAAATGTCGGAATCGTGTTCACCGACCCCGAAATTACTACTTATATTACACGCCTAAATCGGCCAAAAATGCCATTTTCGACCATTCCGACCTCCGTTTCGACCTGTTCTACCTATGTCGACCCCAAATCTGAGTCGATTTTTACGGATTTATGGGGGTAGTTACAATAACGGTGTCAATAACTGTGTCATCTGGGTCGAAAACGGGCCGAAAGGGGTCTAAACGTCAGTAGACACAGGGACGGACACATGACAGCTTTTTACTAAAGTATTATACCATAAGGAGATAACATAAAAATGTTTAAATTTGATGATAAAAATACAATTTTACAGGACAAAAGTTAGAGTATTAATTTCATGACTATTTGTAGTGATTCTGGAACATTCTCACTCTGTTTCGACCTATGTCGATCCCAAATCTGAGTCGATTTTTGCGGATTTATGGGGGGTAATTACTATAAGGGTGACATTATCTGGGTCGAAAAAATAGCCTAAAAACGGCCTATACGTCAGTGGACGGACGCACGCACACTGGCTTCTTAGTAAAGTACCAAATGGACAGCTCCACTCCTCCTTTTAAACACTACAGTATCCGCACATGCTATAGGCTAGCGCCAGTTTCGCCTCGGGCGGAATAGGGTGGGGGCGGAACTGGGATCCAATCATTTGCATGGGAGTAACATTTGGAGTATTTGAAAAATATTTCCGGGATGGGTTCCCGGAAAACACCTATGATTACTGCCGAGAATATATGAGCACTTACAGGTAAAGAGACTGAGTTTCCTTTACCCAAACTTAGTACTAGCACAAGTGCAGAGTTGCTGTAAACCTTACCGATTCTGCCAACCATGGTCGATTCTGCCAACGGCTTTATAGTCGACTTTTGAGATTAAAGCGGCTGATTATCCTGCAGCGATCTCAAATTGTGCGTCGACAAAAAAAGAAGGAAGAGACGCGTGCGTGCCCGGCCGTCTGGCCAACCCAAATGACTGGGCACTCTCCCTTTACTGTTTGTCTAATACACGCTCTCATGCTGACCCACAATCACTGAACGCTGCAGGAATCGCTTTATTCTCACACGTCGGACAGATATTGACCAGTGGCAATAGTCATAACGGCGGCATCCCTCAGCATTCGAAACACCTATCAGAATTGGCTATGCGAGAAGTATCGCTAAAATTTACACAAATCGAATGTCATACAGCATCCGGAAAATATTATCTATAACATTTTTTGCAGCAACTCAATGTCCTTTGCAAACCTTGACATTACTTTGGGAGGCTTGGACACTGATCACTGCCAAGACAATTGGCGATTTTCTCCACAAACCGGTCCTGGCTACACCGTTCGTGCCTCCCATTTTACGATCCAGAAAGGCGACATTAGTGAAGGCATTGCAATTGACACTAATGTTTACGTACAGGACAACGAAGAATATGGTCTTCCAGTGGCAATGGCGGATTTGGTTTTTCCTTTCCTCGGTAATTTTTATGCAATTCATTAAAAAAAGGCAAATTTTATCTTTTATAGTAAGGACTTATTGTTCGTTGACATTTTCGTCAAGATTATCTCGAATTTTCCGAAACATCTACGCCTGCTACAGAGTGCGATAACTCATTTTTTAGGTCTCGAAAAGTTGTCCCGCAAAAAACTATCAGACTCGTAATTTGAAAATTAGAATTCGCGCCAAAACAAAAACGTGATTTTAGGGGTTTTGGGCATATAAAATTGTGGTTTTTATTAGGGGTCGGCGAATCCAGATCCGAATCTTTCTGAATCCGGATCCGAATCCGGATCCAAAATAGATCCGGATTCAGATTCGTTGCGGACGGCAGGATCCGGATTCGGATTCGGATGACTGGATCCGGATTCGGTAAAAATGGGGTCGAATCCGGATCTGACGGATTCGGATTCGGTCTTTTTCTCTGTCCAAAAAATAGCCCAAACATAGTGAAAATGAGTAGTACTCCACTTGGTTCTGAAGGAGGATCCGGATTCGGATCCGGGTTCGTCAACCGAAAATAGAACCTCACGAATCCGGATCTGGATCCGAAATCGCTCGGACTCGGTGATAAATTCCGACCCCTAGTTTTTATGTTCCCAATCCATTCCCCGCGCCACTCTGCGCAACTTTACTTTTTACAATTTTGTGTTTGGTACGTTGGGTAGATTTTTCTTGAAAAGCCACTTTTTATCCAAAAAAACGACTTTTTTGAAACCACAGCATCTTTGAGGCTAATTTTTTTGCACCCGGGGTATTCGATGGTGCTGTATCTGTGTCCGAATTTAGTACTTTGGCGCCGGTACTGTAGACACCGGAATACAGCTCCTCGGGCTAATGGTCCGAAGAACTAGGGCCGACACACTTCAGTGCCTTTGGTACCCGACTTACAGCTAGTGACCCATTCTTTTCGTAATCTCAATACAAGGGCCATGTTGAGAAAAGTAGGAATTTTCCTTTAGCCCAGAACCAAAGTCTAATATACGAAGGATTTTACCTCGATAGAACAAAATTTTGCGCTTCTTATCGAGATGTTCAATTCTGTTATAATATACATTATATATAAATTTGAAATAAATTTCTGGAATTTTGGACAGAAATTAGACTTAAAATTCTTAACACTTTCGATACTGGTCGTGCAGTCTGGTTATTTCGCAATATCTAGTGATGGGCTAACTAACTATAAGAAAAAAAAATTGAACAAATAGCTTTGGTGTAAGTTTCTGAGGCTCCGAACTTGATACCCCAAAAATTCGATTTTTGGCCAGGGTCCGAAAGTATGGGCATCAAACTGAATTAAAAGATCTCGATGTAAGGGAGTATGACAACTCGTTCGGACCGCTAGAATAAGCCATTTAATATTTACGATAGCACTTCTTGAGCTTCTTTTGAAATAATTAAATTTTGGGGCAAAATGTAAAAATTTCGAATTTTTCAAAAAATGACTTCCTTTCGATTTTTGTCCAAAAACTGACGATGGGTGCCAGATACCGTAAAACTGGACTCAGATTCTGCTTTACCACAAAATTCTGCATAATATATACATCTTTATTTTCCGATTTTAAAATATACACAAAAAATTACCTAAAATGTCGCAACGTGAAATTATCGAAAATCACAATTTGACGATTTTGACCGGTTTAGTGTCTCCGAATGCCTAAAAGAACATCAAAAATGAAAATTTCGCCGAATTTTTACACTAATATGACATTTGTCTATTAATGTCGCAAGATATTGTAATAAAAATTGGCAAAAATCGACTGAAATTGAAATTGGCCAAAAGTGCAAAATTTGAATAATTTTGAAATTGCCATAAAACTTAATAAACTAAATTAAAACTTCTGTGCTTCAGGCAACGTTACACAATCGAGGACCGGAAGGTATACGATTGACGATTGTGATGTATCCAAATATCCAAATCTAACGTTTTCAATCGGAAGTGAAGAAATTAACGACTCCTGGAAATTTAATTTCACCATCACACCTGCAGATTACATTTTCTACGGATCGGTAAGTGTAAACAATTTTGTTTTGTGTATGGTTCTAATCGTTAGTATAGCTCACATAGTATATTCCTGTTTTTTTCATTTTTTTTCATAGGTGTTCCCAAATTCCCTTTGGGGGACCAAAGCAAATTTTTGAATAAAATTTTATTTATTACAAACATTGTCCCATATGCTCAGCTTATCGCATAGAACACGGAAATCGGGCTTATTTTGGTCGGAAATACGAAAAACAGCACTTTTCAAAAATCCGAATTCAAATTCGCGCTCCTTTGCAAGGCCCTTGGCAGCCCGATTTTAATCGCTAGCTGTGATAATCTAGCTTTCAATTAGGTAAATTTAAGGTAAAATAGTGTATTTTTAATGCATAAATGTACAAGAGGGCCAAAAACAGCATAAAAACACAAAAAATGGCATTTTTGGGCCATTTTTTCCTTTGGAAAAATTGACCCTCGATATAACGTCACTTTGGGCCAGTCCCCAGCGTGACGTTATATCGAGCGCCGACTGTACCTTTATAAAAGTTGCTCAGCTCGTCGAATTATACACGACTGTATACTTTTTTTACAAAAAAATTTTTTTCACGAAAAAACCATAGGGGGGACCCTATTGTTTTCTAGAAAAAATTTTTAAAATATTTTTTTTGCAGAAATGTATAGAATCGATACTATGGAACCTTTTAGAAATGTACTAGTGGTAACAGAGGTGGTTTATTTTTTCCAAAACGGTGCTGAGACACGATGCTGAGACGAAAAAACGTAACAGGATCGAAACAAAGAAGGGACTGCTGAGATCTCAGCATTCCCTTTGTTCTCTAACTCAGCCGGCCGGCCGCCTCATTTTATACACAACGACAGCCATGATAAATACCAGAGAGTGAAGTGCTGAGATTTCGGCTATTCTCAGCGTCTCAGCACTTGATAAGGATCGGCCCCTGAGATTATTTTTGTAGTCCTATAAGATGTAGATAAAACAATGGATATGTAATAACCGAGCTTGCCGTTAAATTCATGGACAAAAATCTCAGGCTTTTACCAAAAAGGGTAGTTATTTCGACCCTTAGGGTTGAAAATAATGTCAAATTCGGACTCAGCAGGGTCGAAAACCTATAAGCGGTACAAAATTTGACACATTGTATGACAAAAGTATGATTTCAGACTGCCTGGTGCCAAGTGTAAAAGTACATGACCCAGGGAACGTATCGCTAAGCATGAAACAAAGCCCATGTATCAGTAACGCACCCAGGGGGGGTACCGGGGGTACGTACCCCCCCCCCAAAATGGGAAAATTTGAAAAAATGAGTGTAAATCAGTGCAAATTTGGGCAAAAATTTGGTCCGGTACCCCCCCCCCCCAAAATCCAAAAGTCGGTCGCCCCCTCCACGCGGTACCCCCCCCCCCCAAATGGCCATTTCCACTGAAACGTACCCCCCCCCCAAAAAAAAAATCCTGGGTGCGTCCCTGCCATGTATGTTAACTGGATATGAAGTATTCCATACATGTTTACTGGATATGAAGACCCTAAGTATAAAACAGGGTATGCTTGCATACATGACTAGCTGAGGAGGCGCCGAAGGCGCCTCCTCAGCTAATTCGAAAAGATTTAGTACTTTATTATTAATTTTCTTAATCATACATGCACCTATATCTAATTTTTAGCTGTTTGTTCGAAACTACGAGGACACTCATTGTTACTTGCTATTGAGTAGTTTTAATAATAATACATACGAAATAGTTTTTCCGATACAATTTTTCTTGAGGCATTGCCTGGCATATGACATCAAACATCATCTGGTTGGATTTGCGGACAGAAAACTTTGAGCCATCTGATCGGATTTTGATTAACCATGGAAATACTAATATTAGACCATCGAAAATAGACCAATGGAAATTCTCTGAACTACATGTATTATCTCTCATTAAAAATGTTGATCCCGATATTATGGAACTGAAAAAATTGTTAAAAAATTGTATATGTGTATTGATTAATTGAGAGAAATGAAGACTCAAATTATTTTCGTGTGATTACGAAAAACATTCGTAGAAAGAATTTCATATTTACATTGTGATAAGATCAGCAAGATACATAACGTTATAAGCAGAGGTCCCACATCTTGCGAATAGTACTGTAGAGCCCGATCGAGATGCCATGGGCCGAA
Organism: Ditylenchus destructor; assembly: GCA_022814885.1. NCBI lineage: Eukaryota > Metazoa > Nematoda > Chromadorea > Rhabditida > Anguinidae > Ditylenchus > Ditylenchus destructor. The sequence goes on from JAKKPZ010000242.1 coordinate 25,272, forward strand.
CGATTGGGATTATTCATTCTTGTTGTGTTGGGGTTGTCAACAATTTTGAAAGCGATACTATTTTGAGCGATTTGGTTTTTCCTACAAACCAACTTTGCTACAAGCCGCAAAATTTCTCATTGTGCAAAAAAATCGATTAGTACTAATCAGGACCCGAATAAACTACCCTAAAAATTACTCTAGCTTTAGAGCAATCACATACCATTCTTATCACATACGCTATACCTAAGTCGCTGTCGTGCGTCCGTTTGGATGAATGAGGTGTCATTGGGAAGCTCTGGATGGCTGCTGATTTTGCGTCCCCTTATTTGTGCGCTTCACTCTTATCCGAAAGAAATTGGCTAAAAAATCGTTTCCCGTGAATGTGAGTAAATTGTATATGTTTCCTTCTTCTAATCAATACTGTGATTTTATTTACGATGACTTATATATTATTTTTATATGAATTATGAATTTACATATAAATTTGTGGAAGTCTAATATGATGGACTTTCCTTACATTTACTGTTACTTTTCCCAAACTTCGTCCTACTACTGATAATGTAATCTCCAAACCTTTAAGGCTCTTTTCAACAAATAAACTCTTGTCATTGCAAAAGATTATCAGCTCAAAATAGGATAGTTTCCTTAACCGCTACTCTAGTTATCAAAGCATAGTTCGCAATGCACTTTTGTATCAAAAGCAGGGAGCTTTTCCTTATTTTAATAATTATATCGTTCATTTAAATTTGGTTTAAATTTTACGCACTTCTTGGGTTTACCCCACACCTCATTTTTTCTAAATAAATATGATATTTTTTCAAATGTAATAGCCAAATTATGTCTTAGAATGTTCTAGAATGTCGGTTCCACATGTCTCGTCCTAATTGTTAATTTTAGAATTGTTTTAGAAATTTCTGTTTTTTGTCAAAAATTAACTTTATTTGCTATAAAATTGCCATTTCTTCGGTATCAGCCTCGAAATCGATGCAACAATAAGGATTTCCGAGTAGAAACATACTTTTTCGTGTGATTTCTTTTTTTTCAAAGTTATGAGTCATAACTTTGAAAAACCAGTTTGAGGGCATGACATCGAGTCGTCATAACTTATGACATGACCCGATGTCATGCCCTTCCCTAATAGCGCCATCGGTTTGGTGTCTGTCTGTCCCATATTGTTTTCCGTATCATTTTTAATTCTGTTATGGGGAATGTTGTTGGCTTAAATTATTATGTGTACAGTATAATGTACTCGGCACCAGCTTGCTTCTATTAAAAGTTAGGGGAGTGAGTATCCCCTGCGGGCAGGAACAGCGCTAACGTAAGGAAGGAGGCAATGCGCAGGGGAATGTTTGTCTAAAACAGTAAAGAGTCTTCCTCTCTCTTGCGAAGCCGGCCGCCACATCCGGACCTCGCTGGCTCCTGATTTATGCTTACCCACCTACTGATTCTGTTTTTGCTCGCGAAGTTTGATGAAATTTAGGCCAAAGTAAGCTTCTACTTTAGCAAAGTAATACTGTTCTCTGATAATTTATTCTATTCAAAACGGTACGCAAAACTTTCATCGATAAAAATGTGCACTATTTCGCTTGCGCAATTCTTCCTATTCATTAGCGTACTCTTATATTCTTGTGGCGTATTGGCTAAATTCTGCACTCAAACGAATCAATGTTCTGAGATAGTTGCGAAACAAAGACAACATTTTCCGAGAGTCAGAGCAGTGCTCAAAGGCCATGGGGTGTTTGAAGAGAACTACTTCATAGTCGTAACGAACGTTAGTGTCGGCACACCACGTAAGCTTTTTTAAACTAAGTGATAAAAATGTAAAAGCCATAAAATCTGGATAGTATTGTAGAAATCTTTTGTAGATTCCAAATTTCATTGAACGTAAGCTAATAAAAAAATGCGTAAATATGTCATTTTTAAGCACAGGAATTTGATTTTCAGTAATTCGGCAAAATGGACAATTTATATGCCGAGAGCAGCTCACATAAAAGCTAGTCTGTGGCATCATAAAAAACTATGGTGACAAGTTAGGGCATGACGCGCGAAGTCTATTAGCCTGTTCTCGCAAAAGATCTTTACAATACGTCGTTGCGGGGAAAATCCAAGATAGCAAATCTGGGTTCTGTTTTGTAAATTGACATCTGTAGAACCAATTTATGTCATTCAACCCATTTCTATAGTAAAATGGACAGATTCCCAGAAACTAGAGCTACAGTACACCCAATGCCAAAACTTACCTCAAATGGGATCAGTAGTTCCAAACAGGGTTGCGCCATAAAATTCTGGGCTCTCCAATTGGCTTAATCATTGCGTAGTTGATCCCTCGCTTTTCCTCTCATAATGATAAAACTTTCCTTTTGTTAGTCTGCTAATAGTAAAGCTATAATAGAATTAGATAAATCTCCGAGCCGGCGATAAAATAGGTGCTAAATAAGTCATCGGCTGTCTTGTTTGGTCTAGCCTGCTTACTCTTTTGTTAAAATTCGATTTCTTTAATCATAACCACGATGTCTGACTTGTGTGCTATTTTATCGCCGGCTCGAAGATTTCTCTAAGTTTATTATAGCTTTACTATTAGCAGACTAACAAAAGGACAGTTTTATTATTATGAGAGGAAAAGCGAGGGATCAACTACGCAATAATTAAGCCAATTGGAGAGCCCAGAATTTTATGGCGCAACCCTGGTTCCAAAAACCTCCATGCCTAAAAGCATTGGCGGTAAGAAATCAAAATATTAATCTTTAGAAGATTCTAAAAATGGATAGGAAAATACCAACTGTGTGTACCCACTCTACATACCATGCTGATATTTAGCGCAGCATTTCCGGCTTCAACTTGATGCCTTCAGGTTTCAACGCCTTGTATTGCTCAATTACGAGGAGGGAAGCAATTATGATTCAGAATCAGATCATTACTGGAAAGCTGGGAATCGATTCGAGTATAGGTGATTATTGATTAATCTGTCATCTACGCTATATTTGATCATTAGACCTGAGGTCTATATATGGTACCTTTATATGGTGTTCTAGATTGAAATTGACTTCCAAATTGATTTGAGGGTCAAACGCCCTCCTGGGGTCAATCGGTGGGGGTCAAACGCCGTGGACCGTAATTCCCTAGGGCGGAGGAGCGTTTAATATATATTAGGTGAATACATAACGTGTCTAATAAGGGAGCTAATTTTATGGGGACTAATTACACAGAATACGGTAAGTCTAAGATTACGGGAATGAGAAGAGTATCTTACGTTTTAAATTTTCAGTCATCGACGGGAGTTGTATAAATACTAGTATTGTATAAATGCTCCGCGCCGCGGCAAGAATGCCCCAGCTGGCCTACGACCCCCGTTTCGACCTATATTCAACCTCCGAAATTTTGTCGAATTCGTGTTCCCCGACCGCGAAAACCCCTTATTAGATATTACCCACTCCTAAATCACCCAAAAAAACCGTTTTCGACCATGTCAGACATTTTTCGACCCCTAGGGTATACCAGGGGTAAAAATAAATGTCGGAATCGTGTTCGCCGACCCCGAAATTACTACTTATATTACACGCCTAAATCGGCCAAAAATGCCATTTTCGACCATTCCGACCTCCGTTTCGACCTGTTCTACCTATGTCGACCCCAAATCTGAGTCGATTTTTACGGATTTATGGGGGTAGTTACAATAACGGTGTCAATAACTGTGTCATCTGGGTCGAAAACGGGCCGAAAGGGGTCTAAACGTCAGTAGACACAGGGACGGACACATGACAGCTTTTTACTAAAGTATTATACCATAAGGAGATAACATAAAAATGTTTAAATTTGATGATAAAAATACAATTTTACAGGACAAAAGTTAGAGTATTAATTTCATGACTATTTGTAGTGATTCTGGAACATTCTCGCTATTTCCTCGCGGATTCAATGACATCTTTGGAATTGGGCGATATGGCTCTGACATTGTACAGGTAAGAGGGATAATAATATTTTGTTTTGCAAGCAAAAAATTTTCTATACTATCTTGTTCATTGGAATTTGAAGCTAGTTTTGACGTATCATCACTTTCTGGCGTTCTGCCAATTTCAAGACATGAATTGGGTAGAATTTATACCATAGTGCCCCAGTGCTAAAATTATTCTTCGATTCGAACTTTCGAACCATTGGGCCGCAGGTCACGCCTCGACTGGCATTTCGGGACCAGCTCCCATACCGACCGTATAGGACATCTTTTTTGCCTAAGTTGGCAACCGTCTTTCACAGACATCTGGTAATAAAGAGTAATCCTCTCGAGGACACGCTCTATTACCTTAGCCTCGTCTTACGTGATTGACATATCATCTATGAAAAACAACCTCCTGTAGCTTAACAGGTTGGACGTTTGAAGTTATATGAACAGAATGACTGTCTAAAACAAGAATTTTCACTAGTTTTCCCAAAGTACATGTCCAATAGTGGCTTTTACTTACAGGCACGGCTTATCGGAAATTATCATTATTATGATAATTTCTTACACAACCAGCCCAAAGAGGGTGTTAACAAGTTTAGATACCATTCGAAAGTCAGCGAAAATGATCGCCCTGAAAATATTTCATAATATTTTGCATTTCGACGCTAAATGTGAAGTCCACGTTTAGTCCGTAATTCGCGTCTACGGACAGGACTTCATAGATTCAGGGCAAAATTTTCAAAGACAAAATGTTTATGCTATAAAAAAGAAATATCAAAACCTATATGAACGTTTTGCAATACCTAATAAAATGATTCACTATATTTTCAAAAAATCTTGTGGAGTCACAGGTTTTTACTTTTCAAATTTCAAATGTCATGCCACGAAAACTTTGCATTAGACTCTAATCCAAAGTTCTAATGACTTACATTTTACAATCTCATCATTTTCTCTTTTTGTTAGGCAATCACACGTTTCATACCCCTTAAGAATGTTCTACATTTGCATCTATGTTAGGTCTACTGATGAGTCTCGACTAACATAGTATTATCTTATTTCTAACCGTCTAGAATTTGGAGAAGCGGTTAGTCCCATCAAGTCTTTTAATAATTCTTTCGTAACTCCCTTCTCATTGTATTCATTGTATTTACTAGGGAACTTACTGTAAACGATAAATAAAACATTTGTCTATTAGCTAGGTCGAAAATCTGTAAGAGACACGAAATATCCGCTTTAAAAATTCTCTTAAAAATTTAAGATCGGGAACCCTTAAGATCGGGAACCCTTTAAGATCGGGTCTGAGAACACATTTCATCACAGTGCCTTTTTTATTTCAGATCAACAATTTTGTCGCGGAAATCAAATTTGCCATTCTCGAGGAGATGAATGACGATTTTATAGGACAAACATGGGCGGACGGTTATCTCGGCTTGGCTCCTCCGTACGCGCCAGTGCATAGAGGTTGGGTGGAGGATAACAACTTACCTGCTCTTTTGCAACAACTTGCGCGTTCGCTGGAAAAACCGTTCGTATCTATTTCGGCGGTACCAAAGTGGGCGAATTTTTCGCTAGCTTTTCCAAGTTTTGGCGCGAACTCAAATTTTGATCTATTGCTTGTAGGCTAAGTCAGATACTAACGTTCGTTAGTCTAAGCTTTGATTTAAGCCATCACTCATAGCTGAGTTATAGCTTTAACCATAGATCGCAGAATCGGTAATAGGGTTGGATTCCCATCCCCGCATAATCGTCTCGGCGCTTAACCATTGTCTCTCTTCGTGGTGCAATAATAAACAAAATCTCTAAATCATCATCTTTTACACAGCTCAGCTTGTTATTTTCAATCGATAGAATATTTCCTCTTTGTTTCCAGACGGCGAATTATATACCCTGTACTCAATTCGCCGTCTGGAACAAAGAGGAAATATTCTATCGATTGAAAATAACAAGCTGAGCTGTGTAAAAGATGATGATTTAGAGATTTTGTTTATCATTGCACCACGAAGAGAGACAATAGTTAAGCGCCGAGACGATTATGCGGGGATGGGAATCCAACCCTAATCGGTAATGTGAAGGAAAGTCTTTTCGTAATTTGCAGAGAATTTTTCTTGGAAATAGAATTTTCTTTAACTGTCTGCATGCCCTCCAGTCTAGCGTTGAGTGCTACGACCGACGCGTACGCCACTCACTCGCGGTGCAAACACCGCACAGCGAGTAAGTGGCATATGGCCTCTGCACTGAAGAGGACCCGACACACACACCTTTCTGATCCTGCATCCGATGCCTTGTTTGAGGTTATCTGAGTTATCGGTTGGCAGGGTGTATGGAAGTGTCAGGCGGGTCCTCACGGAACAGGACAAACACATCGCTAAAATTTACACAAATCGAATGTCATACAGCATCCGGAAAATATTATCTATAACATTTTTTGCAGCAACTCAATGTCCTTTGCAAACCTTGACATTACTTTGGGAGGCTTGGACACTGATCACTGCCAAGACAATTGGCGATTTTCTCCACAAACCGGTCCTGGCTACACCGTTCGTGCCTCCCATTTTACGATCCAGAAAGGCGACATTAGTGAAGGCATTGCAATTGACACTAATGTTTACGTACAGGACAGCCAAGAATATGATCTTCCGGTGGCAATGGCGAATTTGGCTTTACCTTTTACCGGTAATCTTTTATAATATGCGGCTTGGGTGGATCAATCACTAACGCGCTTTTATAGTTTGTAGTTTAGGAGGGTACAAACTACAAAATTCATATTCTGAAATTTTTAGTGCCAGGGGGTTTTCTGATGCGGGGAATCCGAATCTGAGGTCGGATTTGACCCCCATGTCGAACAATGTTCGACATGGTCGAACTGGGGTCGAATTCTTAGGCACCGCAATTAGGCTCAAGCGCCCGAATCACCCTAGGGCGTCCCCCCCCCCCCCCCCCCCAATTAGGCTTAATTATATGCTCCCGGCTCATAATAGTAAATTCGTCATCAGCATGATCAGGGCATTCCAAAAACATCGAAAACTAAAGTAAGCATCGAAAGTTGATTTCCATTCCTCCCTCCCGTGACAGGGCAGCTTACTGGGAGGATTGATTCGATTTGCCCCGGTTTGGTTTCTGTTGTGCCAAGTTCGAAAAATGCCTCGTCTCGACACGAACCCGGATCGAGGCGTTCGTTCCTGTATGTGGCTATATTATAAAATAATTATAATTCTAAATAATCACTGAGCTTCAGGGAACGTTACAAGAACGTGGATGGGTGGGATAGTGATCGACGATTGTGATGTATCCAAATATCCAAATCTAACGTTTTCAATCGGAAGTGAAGAAATTAACGACTCCTGGAAATTTAATCTCACCATCACACCTGCAGATTACATATTCTATGGATCGGTAAGTGTAAACAATTTTGTTTTGTGCCAAAAAGTTCTCTGCTTTATACAATTTTACTGAATTATTTGAGTACTAGCGGCTTGGGTCTCCCTACGGGAGTCCGATTAAAAATATGCCTACATATGTTCTATGGTCGAGTCTAGGACAACCCCCCGCCAAACCCCCCCCCCGGTCAAAACCCCCGGTTTCAAAAAATCATATAAAAAATGGCCAAAAAGCATGAAAATGCTCATTTTTTTCGCTGAATTCGTATTTTACATTCACAGCAGCCTAAGGGTGCACAGAAGCCTAAGCGTTAAGCCTAAGAGTAAGTCCTTTAGGCCCTATACAGCGAAGCCACAAGCCTAATGGCTTGTTTGGCGCCTTATAAGGGTTGTTTTTGGGCTTGTTCAGCCAAATATCTAATAATTGGGCAAGAAATAATGTGCTCCGTGTTCAAACAAAGTGTGAGCCATTTGAAAGAGAAATATTGGTTTGGCAAGAAAGTCCTCTCGGTTTTGTTTTATCTAATTTTTTCTCACATTGCACAAGAGTGTCTATGAGTGTTATATGCCATATGATAGCCAAAACTTTTCTGTCTACGCCCATGCCTATGCTTTGTAAAAAAATTAGATATTTCTGATTCCATGAAAAATTTCAAAGACACCAATTTTCGAGCTATTTTTATATCTTTTGTATGCAAAAAACTTAGGTATTCTATTTCCAATTGTGCAATATTGTAGAGCGATTTCAGCTCTAATACTAACCTTTTACAGAATATTTTTTCGTTTGATGGTTGCTGAGATATGACTATCATATCTCGCAGAATTTCAAAGCAAAAGTTATTCTGTAAAAAGTATGTTGTAGAGCTAGACCTTGCCTACAAATGCCGCAATGCCACTTTTTTGAATAGTGCCAAAAGGTAAAAAATTTATCCGTGAAAGTTGCTAAAAAAAGCAAAAAACAATTTTTTGGGTGTGATTCAGTAGAACTATCATAAAGTAATAGTTACATGTAATGGTAAAGCATGCTATATACGACATGAAAGAGGAATGAATGGGCTACCGAACGGTATGTAACACTCAAGAAAATCATTGCTTTAGATGAATAGCAATTGACTTTAAAACAACCGACATTTCTTGCTAAACCAATAGTTGACTCAAAAGAAGACTTGACTGCGACATTATCAATGCAATCACGCAATATAAAGCAATTATGGGGAAGCTCTGAGTAAATTTTTTCATCCTTTTTTAGCTTGTTCGATACTACGTGGACACTCGGTGTTACTTCCTATTGAGGAACAGTACTTCCGAAAGCGTAGTTTTGCCGACACAATTTTTCTTGAGGCATTGTCTGGCATATGACATCAAACATCACCTGGTTGGATTTGCGGACAGAAAACTTTGAGCCATCTGATCGGATTTTGATTAACCATGGAATTACAGTCGTCCCTCTCTAATCCGACCCTATCCGTTTTAGCCGAAAAGGGTCGGATTAGAGAGGGTGACGGATTAGAGAGGGTCGGATTAGAGAGGGAATTTCCATACAAAAAAATCCATCTCGGCCAAAATGGGTCGGATTAGAGAGGGTGATCCCAAAAATGGTAAAAATACACAAATTTTTTAGTATGAATAAAACCTAACTAGATCGACTATTTAAGTCGTAAATAAGCGTTCTAGATGGGTCCGATTTAACTTTAAAAAATTCCCATTTTTTTTAGTTAACCCTTCAATGCCCGACCGTGGAATTTTGCTGATTTCCCCAAAAATTGCTGATTTCAAACCCCAAAAATTCCAATTTTTGAGGTTCGAAAATCGGGTTTTTTCGAAAATCCATGATAACCCTCTAGGGGGTCAAAAAATTGGCCAAAAATTACTCCAAAGTATATAAATACGCCTCTAATCCGGCACCATTTGGCCGGAGCGGAGAAGTAAGAGAGGATGAAAATCAAAAATAATGCAAAAATGGTTAAAAATACACAAATGTCTGCGAAATTTTGAGAAAAATTTGAAATTTAGAAAAAAATTTTGCTTGAAAATTGAATTTTTGGTGTGAAATTCAAAAATTTTTTCCCGGCCGCCGCCAATGGCCGGAGAAAATTTCTGAAAAACAAAAGGGGGGACCCTTTTGTCTTTTTTCTGCCCTGACCCCCAAAATGGGTCGGATTAGAGAATTTGGGTCGGATTAGAGAGGGAATTTCCATACAAAAAAATCCGTCTCGGCCAAAATGGGTCGGATTAGGGAGGGTGACGGATTAGAGAGGGTCGGATTAGAGAGGGAAGACTGTAATAATATTGGACTATCGAAATCCTTTGAACTACACCGTATTATCTCTCATTAAAATTTTAATCCGGATATTTAGAAAAATTTGTTCCCAAAATTGTATGTGTAGTGATTAATTGAGAAGAATGAAGTCTATAGACTTGATAACTTCGATACTACTTGTTTTTCGTGTGATTACAATAAATGTCTTTGTTTTTACAAGCTTTGTTTTTATTGGTCAAAGTGCAACCACATTCTTTCCATCCATTCCAGAAGAATGAATAATGGCTCAAATGAAAACAGAGCCTCTGTTTTCGATTGATACCACTCCAAAACTCTGATTTATAATAGCAGTCTCTGATCTCGAACACTTCATACCGAAAATTGCATCAGAGGAAAGATCACTTTGCATGGTATCAGCCGAAAGCCCTGAGTTGTAACCTTATTTTTGGCACTATTCATTATTACAGAATGGTCCAGAAAATAACTTATGGCAAAAATGGAATGACCTCTTACCATTGACGCAAACCAAATTATCATTGAAACCAATTCTATTTCGTGACACGAAAAATGTTCTTGGTTTGCTCAAAATATATCTATATTACCAAAATATATCTCTAGGCCGAAAATATATCTATAGTACCAAAATAAAACGGTGACATTTCTTTTATTGGCCCAAAACCGCAAAGTTTCTAACTGGCCCTAATTTTCTAAATGTTTGTATGATAAATGTTCCTCTTCCTATCGGCCAACCTCTCAAACACTCACCTGGCCACCTCCCAAGCACAAACTACAAAATTGAGGTTCTTCAAATTTGGGTTCGTTTGTTACACGGCAGACAGTCAGTGGGAACAGGTCGCTTCAACTCCAGTGTATTTTTGTCATCATCAAAAGTCTTGAGCCTTGGCATTTTTTGGCTATTATTCATTCTAAAACATCCCGGAAAAGAAATTATGACAAAAAGAATACACCGGAGTTCAAACGACCTGTTCCCACGGACAAAAATCAAATTATCATTGAAACCGATCCTATTTCGTGATTTCAAAGGAGTCTTGGGAATCTCCTTATAGTCTGCTCAAGTACCAAAGTAAAACGGTGACATTTCTTTCATAGACCAAAACTCATCCCAGAGCCCATCCAAACATTTGTGCCGCCCTATCGCCTTTCTCTGCCGAGCTCGCAAACCACGAACAGTCAGAATGCACAAACTACAAACTTGAGGAGTTGTCCCTGTTCAACTTATTGATCATTTGTGACGCAGCAGACATATATAATAGTGCACATTTTGATGTTAGGAAGCAATTTCGTCTCCAGACTTTTTCCGAGTATTCAAATGAACGGATATTTAGCAAAGTCTATTAGCAACATGCCCTCGAGATATGAAACCAAGGAGAAGGCTATTCCAAAGTTGCTTGGCAAGGGACTCAAGCTGCCGCATTCCGGGCATGTTTTGAAAAATCGATTTTATAAGGTCGGTTTGGTTTTGAGTTAAAACTGATCAGAATTCTTTATGGATTTTTGGAGTAGTTTCCCAAACAAAGTTAGAATTTGTCTCCATAAATTTTGAGTGCGAAAATAAAGTATTGATTTTTCTGCAATGATAGTTCGAGGAAATTATCAATTTTGCTCGAAATCTTGAACGCAAAAAATCTTTTTGAAAGTCGTTTCTTTTAAAATTCTCGGAATAATAATAATTTTTGGCACCAAAAAGCTTTTTAGCAGCAATCTTTTATCCGTTTTTTGGACACTAAAATACTTTTCCTTGTCACCGTATACTTCTTTTTGATTTAGACTTTCCATAAAAGTATTTTTGGAGCCAAAAATAGATGCAGAAAAATTGATACATACAAAGGAACAAATTAAACCTTTTTCTACGGCAAAAATTTCAAAACTCAGATAATGTTTCAAGACCAGGTAAAAGACCTATAAGAAATTTATTTCTGAATTTAAAAACGTCGCAATAATTATTAAAAATAACCAAAGTTATGCAAAAAAAGCCGAAAAAGCCCACAGTTTTCCATTTTACTGCTATTCCAAAATTGGCTTACAAAAAATTTTCTCATTTTCAGGATTACCCAATTTTCAGGTGCCTATGTCCGAGTACATTGCAGTGGCGGACAAGTCAAATCCTCGCATTAGTGGCATTCCTTCTAAAGTATTCGCTAACATGTTCGAGAAATGGGCTGCCGGAGGCTACGCATTAATTTCCACCGGAGCGATATTTCTCGATGAGACGGGCTTGGCCATGATACCGGGGAACTTGATGATAAACCCCGAGGCCGATTCAGCGGAAAGAAGAGCGGGCTTTAAAGCTATTCCTAGAGGTGTTAAGAAACATGGATCTTACATGATGGGTCAGCTGATGAACTTTGGAGGTAAAAATTTTTTGAATGAGTCCAAAACGTGAAAAGTTTCACTCCGAGATATACCAGGCATTTTCCCGCCAAGTTTGAATAATAATGTTCGATATAAGGGGCCCGGGTATTATTTTTCTTACAGGTCCAAATTGAGCCAAGCTGGGTAAGAACAAACTTGGGTGCAAGATCCTGCGCTTAAGCATAACCCAAAAGTTTTCAACAGAAGTCTACACTTAAAGTGAGAGAGCCTAAGGTTTGACCCTAGCGGTTCGGCACAACACCAATACCAAGAGATCTCCCATGGAATGAACTCTTAGGATCAAATTTTGGTTTAATATAATTCTTGAGCTGAGACTATAACAAAACTCGAGTCTATTGTCCTCGGCCAAGGAGAGTAGAACAGAAAAGATTTGCTCTCTATGTTTGTGCTGCTTTGAACAAAGCTTATGCGCTCATTTGAATTTGGATTTCACAATCAGATAAGATCTTTTTGTCTATGGAAAAGGATGACAAACAATTGTATTACAAATTAGCGCCAAATATATTGCTAGCCTTACTTTGGGCGTTAGTATTCATTCTGTTCTACTCTCCTTGGCCGAGGATAATAAGGATCCCCAAAGAGTAATATCACAGATCTAGATACCGCTCAGATAAAACCCCCAAATTTAGTTTATTCGCTTAACCCTTCGGCATTTTCGATGGCACAAAATTGCCTTCAGGCATGATATTGTTTTAAGTCAATGCCTTTCCAGATCAAATGGCCTTTTGTAACGCCACTAACGACAGCGAAAAAGAGGCCGCGTTTGAGAAGACAAAGTACGCAATCAAATATTTGTACGAGAGCGGCTTCGACGGAGCCAACTTTGTTCTGGTGTTCGTGCCGTCAAAGGAGGGCGAGAAAGGACCGGACTTGGACAAAGTCGGCGCTTTGATCGATGCCATGGCCGCCGCTAAAAGGTTGGATCTCATAATTAAAAAATTTCCTCAAATTAGTGTCCTCCAAAGCACTGTTCCTTTTAGTCCAAAATTTTTTGATTTGATCCATTGATCGTTCCTTTTGAGTAGGCCCAAATAACTCATCAAAGATGAATTTTTTATCTTTACTTTTTTTGGTATTTTCTGGAATTTTTTGGAATATTGTGGACTTTTAAATTGGGCGTCTATCAGTATAACAGCTTTTAGATACTTCTAGAACACTGAATATTTCTAATTTTGCCCTTTTAGATCCGTAATCCCAGAAAGTGCAAACTTCGCTCTCGGCATAAAACTGAGCACAGCCAAGCTCCAACCTTTCTCCGTGAATTTCGACGACTTTGTTAAAATAGCTAAGAAGATCGAGTACAGTCAGTACGATTATATCGAGCTAGCCGGAGGCAATTATGAGTACCCTTATGAGAAGGAACAAAAGGATCAGGATCGAGAGGCATTCTACAGGAAGGTCATAGACGAAGTGAAGCATCAGGTCAAGTCCATCCCGTTTTTCGGGACTGGCGGCTTCCGAGCTGTGAGCACTATGGAAAAAATGCTGAAAGATGGAAAATTGGACGGGATTGGGTTGGCGAGACCGGCCGCTGCAGAGTTTGGTAAAATTTTGGATATTGAGAGCAATCGAGAAAATGAACTTTATCCAAAATTTCTACTTGTTCCCGGAGACTGGGCGAAAATTTGAATCTATGTAGTGATCAAAATTGCCTTTAAGGGAATGTCATGCAAAGATGTTTTGGGATGGTTCTCGCTCCAAATTATAACATGATATTACTCTGTGAACTATTTTACAAGATTTTGTTCGATAAAAATGTTCTTGACAGTTAAAAAAGTGACTTTTCGTATAATTTCGCTACGATAATACGGCATTTATGGAAACTACTGCTATTTTTGGAAAATCCTTGTGAGTCTAGGTAAATTTTTACCGGTTCCCATCCTTGTCATGTGGGATTTCAGCTCTGCCTCTCTTCAGGACTTACTTCAGTTTTGGTCGCTCCTGTTGTCATATTTTAGCCAGAAAAAAATGTTTGAGAACTTTGTTTCCTTTTAATTTGCCATGATTTTTTTCTATTTTTTCGAAATTTAATAAAATTTAAATAAAAATGTGATAGTTTTCAGTTATTATTTTGGGAAAAACGGAATTCCCTAAAATTTTTTTAGCAAATTCATTCCGTTCTTGTTATTTTGTCCAATAGGACTTTGACCCCACACATATATAGTTTTTTCGATCTTGTTGTCAAATCTTGACAAGAGTCGAGGATCCTGCTCTTGATTGCAAAGAATTTTTGATACTGTTCAAAATATATCAAAAATTGATATGAAATGTGGTTAGTATCGAAAGTAATTTTTATTTCAGATTTTCCGCAAAAAGTGCTGAGTCATCAAATCCAAGGTGCAAAGTGGAATCCGTTCGAACAAGACATGGAAACGGGCGTGATGGCTGGCGCCGCTCAAATGAACCAGGCGGGAATGAGGAGTCTGTCCGAGAGTAACGGAAATCCAAACTATGGAGTCATGGATTTGACCAATGAGAAAACGCTTGAAAAATTCAACGCTGCGAAGAAAGACTTCTTGGAAAAAGCGGCGGAAATAAAGAAACAAGAGCAATGGGCCTGGGGCGTTATTGTGTTGACCACTTAAATATTGAATGTAATAAAAATGGCTTAAATTGTACTTTTCTGGTGGAGATTATTGGGTTAATTTGCATTTAAGGATTATGACAGTCGCAGAAATGGAAGATCGATATACGTTTTCGTTTAGAGAGGGAAGGAATTTTAACAATTTTTAGAATTTCGGCTCATTGCCAAAATCGGGTTAAAAATTGCTATTCAGGGTGAAATCTTATGGTATCATCGACGATATACGGTATCACCGCTGAATAGGGAGGAATTACGGAGATGTAGACATTTTTTAGCAGAAAGCGACTTTTTAAGCAAAATTTTTTTAGCAAATTTTTTATTCTTTTAGATTTTCGGTTCTAAGATCGCTCTAAGGATTACGAAACAGAAGCAGTACAGAAATTATTTTGAAGGATTTTTATCCAATTCAATAAACTTTTGAATGCATTATACGTTACATTCCTGTCGTATATGTTCTAGGTTGACAATTTTAGAAACTTTTATGACAGTAATGCTGATGAAACACGATTCAAACCGATACTTTGGTCTGTTTTGGTCCCACTTTCTTGCGTTCCGTTTGTTGAATTAAATTCGCTGACATTTCTTTGCGGAAATGTGGCCGCTTTTTTGCCAGCCGATCAATTTGCGGTTTCCCTTTGAGTCAAGAGAGCACAAAATACATTTTCCAGCCGTCTACACACAAAAATGATGAAGAACATTTGTTTTGAGTGACATTTTACACACGTTTGTCACCTTACTCGAGAGTTGGCCTGGTGTGAAAGTTCATTCTCGTTTATCTGGTCGAAATTGTGTCTGTGAAATTATTTCACTTCCCCAACTCACCTCTTCCCTAGCTCACTGGCTAAAATCGATTGGCGATATGCCTGCTCGATACAATTCAAAGGGGAATATTACTCCAAAATGGCTTGCAAAGAAATTGAAGCTGCCTCATTCCGGCCGTGTTCTGAAGAATAGATTTTACAAGGTTGGATTTTTAATAGTGCAAATATCGTTTATGAAAACAAAAACGGAGAAAATTTGCTGGGAAAATGTCAAAGTTAAAAATTGTAAGTAAAATGCGTGATGATCAAATAATACCTGTGTTTTACCTTTAGGATCGCTCAAAGCTTTTGATAAAGTTCGATTCAGATATATACGGAATCTGAATTTAGTCTCAGTTACTGGACTTTATGAAAAACTGCGCAACTTCTGATGTTTGATCTTTGATATATTTGATCAACGGATTTTCTGAGCGAAGGTCGATGGAAAATCCTGAAAGTTTTACATACCAAATAAAAAACCGAAAATTTGGGTCATTAGTTAGGAATTTTTGTTTTTAAGTATTTTTCAGTTAAAACATACTCACTCAAAAGTTAGACCGGGAATCAAAAACCCTAAAATATTTAACGTTTTTATCCGATCATAAAATTGAAAGCTTGTTTTTCTCCAAAAATTCCTTCAAAATTGTGTTCAACATGCCCGAAACCCCCGAAAATAGCATTCCCGATCAAATTCCCTGGGGGTTTATTCTACAATACGGCCAAAATTCCATATGAGATTTCATATAAGATTTCAGGTGCCAATGTCTGAATACATCTCCGTTGCCGACAAAAACAACCTCCACGTCACAGGCGTGCCAACAAAGGCTTTCTCGAATATGTATGAGAAATGGGCCGCCGGAGGCTATGGATTAATCTCCACAGGAGCTATACTTCTCGACACAAACGGATTGGATATGCTACCTGGCAATTTATTCATAAATCCTGCGGCTGATTCCGAAGCACGAAGGTCGGGATTTAGGGCAATGGCTGGTGCAGTAAAGCAATATGGAGCTTTATTGCTGGGACAGTTGCAGACTTATACAGGTGATATCACGATGAAACTCAAATTCGAGACTGATCTATGATTTTTAGAACAAATTGCATTCTACGCTGCCAAAGAACAGGAGGAAACAAGCCTTGAAAAGACGAAATACGCTCTGAAATACTTGTACGATTGCGGCTTTGACGGTGCCACCTTTGTCATTTCTTTGCTACCTGTGAAAAACGGCGAAGTTGAGCGGGATACTGACAAAGTTTACAGAATGATTGACGCTTGGGTTGCAGCAAAAAGGTGTGTTGTGATGAGCAACTACCTAGGGGAAAGCTCTAGGAACTCAACTCAGTTTTTGATTTCTTGACCTTGCTTAGATTATACCTATGTCCGAAAAACTGTAGTGATGAAAAATCGTCTAAAACGCAACTTTCGTTTGCACTATTATTATTATTCGCACTGATAATCCTCAATTTTCCAGATCTGTAATTCCCGAAAGTTCCAAGTTTATTCTCGGCATAAAACTGTGCAATTCGAAATTGCAACCATACGGAGTTACATTTGAAGATTTGGTCAAGATCGCGAAGAAAATTGAATCCAGCCCGTTTGACTTTATTGAACTAGCTGGAGGCAATTACGAACACCCCTACGAGAATGATCCCGATCGAGAAGGCCTCTTCCGGAAAATGGTCGATGAGATGAAGCATCACGTCAAGCGCACACCACTTTTTGCAACAGGAGGTTTTCGGACGGTGAGCACTATGGAGAAAGTGTTGAGGGAAGGAAAGTTGGACGGAATTGGGTTGGCGAGACCGGCGGCTGCGGAGTTCGGTAAGATGTTTTACCGGAAATAATACTGTAGCGGCAACCTGTGCATCAGTCATTTTGGTTGGTTGTGCAATGATGTTCTTAAAATAGGGTTCTTAAAATACCCTCAGGGTATTTTAAAATGTATACTGTCCGGAAGGGATTTCCCTTCCAAATTGTATCTTGATACACTTGTTTTTGGATTGTATCATTGTGTATCAAAGTTGTTTATCATTGCACAGCTCTGATTATGGTAGCATACCATAGAGTACCGGCCAGCTATAGAGACTGGATCACTTCGTCTCACAAAAGTGAATTGTTGCAAAATTTAAAAGTAGATTTTTTGCTTATGAAAGATTTCATAAGTAACGAGTTTAATTACCATCAAAATTTTTTTGAAATTGACTTTACTTAGCCCTTTTTCCGCATATAACGGCCCTATATCAAGATAGCTCTGGATCATTTCTGCAATTTTTTAATCGCGTTAATTTCCGAATCTTGATATAGAGGGAATTTTCGTCCCAATACTGCCCCTATAGCAGACTAAAACCCAGACAGTTTGATTGATCTGGGTTTGATTTAGACAGTTTAACCCTTCATTGCCCGATGGTGGGATTTTGCTGATTTTTGGTATACAGAGCTTATTTGGACCCCTTATAACGGGAAAAATATTATTTTTTTGAAATTCGGTCATAAATGGCGATTTTCAGGAGCCCAAAAGTTTGGCGCGAATTCAAATTTTTGCCGAAAAATCGGGTCCTGCACGGAATTTGACTAGCTTATTGGATTCCGCGTAGCCGAGTTACTCGGCAAATTTTTTTTAATTTCCGCAAAAGGTGCCAAATTTCGAAAGTTATGAAGGTTTTTAGAAATTGCAAAATTTACGCTGAGCCCCCAAAATTCGTCAATTTTCCTCGATTTTCGGGGGTGTGTCTCGAAAATGACCATTTTTCAGGGCAAAATCGTAGATAAAGTGGGTAAACAAATTACATATCCTGATTCAGGACAAAAAGTTGGCTATATAAGAGCAATATCAGATTTGCGCTAGGAGGCCAAAAAATTGGACAAAAATTACTCCAAAGTTTGCGTATCTAATCGGATACACTGGGAAATGCAGGGTTAACTGATCGAGTTTGACAACGGTGTATCCTGGCACTAAGTATGATGAGGATAGTTGCATTCGATGCTGAGTTTTCTAATGTCTATGAAATTTTAAGTATTTTTACTAGCTGTCCTGCGCCGCCGCTCTCGCGGCGTCCCCCCCCCCCCCGCCGTCAGTATGCCCCATTTTTCAAAAAAAAATTTTGTCTAAAAAATTGCCTAATAATTTTTGTCTATATTTTGTCTAAATTTTGTGAAAATCTGTATCAGCACATCCGTACGAACATTTTAAGCTATCACTTGCCCGGAAATGAGCAGTGGAAGTGGTCTAAACGACAGGCTTCTGACTGACTGACGCAGGGACGGACACTGGCTTCATAGTAAAGTAACATTGAATCCGTCGATAAAGTTGCATTTTCGATGCAAAAGCTAGATTAAACCTTAGAAAATATTTTTTGGAACACGAAACGCATTTTGAAACATACATTTTTGAGAGACAGTTAGTTATTTTTGTATTAAACTCAATTTTTCTAAAAATTGTTCTTTCTAAGAATTGAATTTTTGCCTAAACATATCGATGCTCACATTTTAGATTTTCCTCAAAAGGTGCTGAGGCAACAGGTGCAATCAGCTATATGGAACCCGTTCGAGCAGGATACGCAGATCAGTGTTTGGGCAGGCGCCGCTCAAATGAACCAAGCAGGACTGAGGAGCTTGAAAGAGTGCGGCGGGGATCTGAATTTCGGCGTTATGGATCTGTCTGATCAAAAAACGCTGGAAAAGTTTATGGCCGCAAAGAATCATTTCACACAAAAATCTGAAGAATTGCAAAAACAACAGCAATGGCCTTCGGGCGTTGTAGTGATAAGGTGAAGAGGATGGTGTAAATAAAACAGTATATCCACTATATATGTTGCTTTTATTTTATGAATCATACCTCTCTAATGTCAAGGGATATGAAAAGAATGTAATCTTTTCAAAAGATGTGGTGTCCCTATATAATAAGCGGCATCGTGTTGTCACTCCGTCCGACTAAATGTTCGGCACCTTTCCGTCGTCAGATCGGGGCGAGTGATAGCTCATTTGAAAGCCCTGAGGCTGCTGATCCCGACAAAACTTTCAGAACCAAAATTTGAATATTTAAATTCGCGCCAAAACGTAAAAACGTGTTTTTTTTAAAGGTTTTGCCTGGCAAGTGATGTTTTTTATGTTCCCAATCGATTTCTGAGGCGATTCTGGACCACTTGCTTTTTACACTTTAGATTGGCGCATTTTTGAAAAGATGCCACGTTTTGGCCAAAAAATGGGTTTTTTGATGTAATGTGTCTACGGGTCTGATTTTTGGCACCCGGGGGTTTTCGGGTGCGCTGATCACGAATCTGACGTCAGATTCGAGATGTGTTCTCACGAGGTCGTGTTATTCTCACCAGGTCTCTCACGAGGTCAGAATTTTCCCGGGCGGGATGTTACTAACGGGCGTGATGTTGCTTGGTACAACTTCTACTCCCGAACAACCAAATCTGACCGCTGATGGCGGTGCGCGAAGCGATGAAGAACCCAATCTCCTGCTGTGCACACTCCCGCTTCCTAGCTGAGAGGGGCCGCGAAGCGGCCAATCTCAGCTAGTGTTAAATTCTTCCGATCTGAAAATTTCACGTTTCTGCCTTTTTAACATGGGATCAAAATCCGTAACGGTTCCCAGATTTAATGGTTAGTGGTTGCCTTGAACGTAGCAACATCATTTTCAAAGTTTTTATAAGTGGTACTGTTTATTTTGTTTAAAACAAATTATTTTTTAAGTTCCAGAAGTTGTTCACCAAAACCCGTAGTTTCCATTTTTTTTAATTTGTCCTTCAAAGTTCAGGTAGGTCCAATCAAATAACCGGGATTCAGGCTATGGAAACTTCCGACCTCGAATCCTCTAATGGAAACAATATAAATAAAAAAATGTTTAGTTAAGCCAATAAAATGTCATTGGAAATGATTACAATAAATCTTAACATCATTCCATCAAACGAAAGCAAATATATGACTGATGAAACATGATAATTTGCATTCTGAAGGTCGAATATCATAAGTTTTTCAAACCAAATTATTTGAAATTATTTGCAAATATTTATTCATAAAATGATTCAGGAAATTAAGTTATTAGCTGTTTGTTTTATATGAAATTTAGTTATTTCAGCCAGATATTCTTTGAGAAGTTAGATTCGTTGTAACATTTTAATGGAATCCTTGGATAAAAATGAGATCAATCAAGTTCAATCGAGTGAAAATTAACAGTTTTGGATACATTTCTGAAGGAAATCAGATTGGAATTGGGAAAATTGAGGCCAAAGTGAAAATCTGTATTTTTCAAAGATTTTATGTGAATTTGCATTTTCAGTTTAAATCGAATCAAGATCTTAGATGTTTTTTGTATTGAATTTTTGGATTTCCTACATTGTAAGACGTGAATTCGGTCATTTTTTCCTGAAACGGGTTTTTCTATTTCGATTATAAAGCTAAAACTTGGTACGGGTATTCCCGGAGCTAATCAATTTGAAATCAGATTGGGATTGAAATTGAATTGCCAAAAATAAAATGGCTTTTAAAGACTAAGTGATTATTTTGTTCAAATCGAATTATTAGAGTGTTGAGATTCAGATTTTTATAATTTCGGCATTTTATTTCAAATGATGCATGCAAAATGTGTTATTTTATTCTGATGATAAAATCTGAAACTGCATACAGGGTTTCCGTAGCCCTGAATCCATAAACAATGTAAAATAAAATTGAAAGCCAAAATGCACTGGTTTAAGTTTATGACGGAATTACAGCATGTCTTCTAATGTCATTTTGCTGTATGTTCTAATGTAAATGTTGAAAATTGTACAATGTTTTAACTGCAATGCTAAAAGACGTTCTCCATAATTTGACAAATTGTTATTCGAAAATCTGGAACTGTTTTTTCGCATTCATACTTGAAAATCGAAATTATTGCTTATTAATTTTTGTTTGTTTTAAAAAATGTATATTCCGCCAAATTTAGGAATGTACATAAATCTTCGGATGTATGAATCTTGCGATATAAAGGAATACAAGACTCAGTATTTCCCCGGGCCGAAAATATTACAGTTTCGGTCATAAGGTGCGTCAAAAATCTTGAATGGCGCAAAATTGAAGGCTTATTGAAAATACGAAATCCCAAATTTTGAGAAAATTTTTGATAATTCATTTATTTCTACAAGGTTTTATTTCAGTGGTTATTAGATTTTATTTGAATGAATTAAGGGTGTTTGTCTACATTGGAAAATGAAATGGTCCAGGGACATGAACTTCTTATCCGAAATGATCCTTTTCTGCCAGCTCATTTGAGATATTTAGGACGTGTTTAATTTAGAAAGCAAAAAGTCTAAATAAGCCAAAACGTTTCTTTTAATGCTACGAAAAATCCAATTGGCTAATTTTTTGCCAAAAGACAGCTGAAAGTTTGATTCTGAAGGTCCGAATTTTCAAAGTTTTTCCCAGCTTTTTCACTTATCTTGCTTTGTATTCTCAAATGATGTCAGACGATTAAACGTGTATTAGCTGCTTATATATGAGATAGCTTTCTAGAAATTTCTACCGATATTCCTGAGAAGTCTAGAATGTGGTGGAAGCCACTAGAAAGGAACCTATGGAGGAAAAATTGCAAAAAAGTTCCAATCAGTGTAAAAATTAACAGAATTTTAGGAGAAAACGATTTGCCCTGAAGGGAAATCACCGAGGCGGGGTTGAGTGCAGATCTAGTTGATAAATAACTGTATTCCGCTCCATTCAAACAGCTCACCTCTTTTATGTGATCTTCCCGCAGATTTACTCCAGTATAGAAACGGCGAACCAAAGCCACTCTTGATTTGTGGTCCTTGAGTTGATTTTTTAGTGCATTCTCCACAGAACGGACGTAATTCAGGTATTGCATTTTCTGAAACGGAATGAATTATTTCTAGATTTCGTATTGTAAAGCTTACCAAATTCAGGTAGCGGTGCATTGCACCAGCGCCGCTACTCACATTTCTCCGGATAGCATGCCGGGCATCGAGCGGAGGATTGGTTAGCTAAAAATAAAAATGGCTTGGCCAAGTAAATAAAGACTTCAATGATTTATTTTGTATCAAATAATTATTACGAGCTGATGAGAACTCAGAATAAGTAAATAAAAAATTTCACGGCATAAACAAAAAAAAATTAATCAAAGCTGATCCTCAAAATTTTTATATATTTTCCTTCCAGAATAATCAAAACTCTACCAACCTCTAACCAGAAGAGTCTCCAATCCCGAGGTCCCTGAAAACTTACTTCATAAACAAAGATAAACCAATCAAAGCTCACGTGAATAGCCAAGAACATGCCGACCGCCGTAATTATCACCGGAATCACCAACGGCACTCTCGTGTCCATAACAGTCATTTTGCGGTAGATTCAATAAATGGGATAGAAATTTGACAAATTCGTACAATTGTTATTGAAATGGCAAGCTATCAAGCGCCTGCGCGATACGCCATGTGACGATATCGATTGATATCTGGCCAGACAAATCCATGCGCGTGTTTTTCCATTTGCGTACTCGTTTGATAGTAATGAAGATTATTGGCTTGATTTAATTTTGATTTTATGGCTGTTTTTGAAAAAAATGGAATAGTTCTGCACAAATTGTAACGCCGGATTTACATGAAGATCTTGGATGAGATTTTGCACCTATAAAAATGGTAAAGGACCTACCGTATTTCCGGCGCGGCCCCCGAAATTTTAATTCCCCCTCAAATAAATCCCCCCTCAAATAATCCCCCTCTAAAACCTGACGAAATAATAATTCCCCGAAGGATTAATTAGAGGATTTACGGTATATCAATCCCTCAAATTTTGGCAAATTTTTTCTTTAACCTCTCATTTTTTACCTACTATTTCTCTTTCTCCAACGGGGCTAAATTAGAGAGTCGGTTCTATTAGAGATAGAGCTCACCTTACAGGGCTAGCTCTGTTAGAGGAAATATGGTAAATGAAGGTCCAAAGACAGAGACTGTCTATCAACAGAAATGGCATACCCTTTCATCGCGCGAGCCAGTTTAACCGTTATATTTAGTCGACTGTCTACATATTTAAAATAAAATAGTCTTCCAAATGATAGGTCCAAAATCTTGTCCCCGATGGAGAATAATCTGATAAGAATACAACACTGAAATAATCAATTCTTGTAAAAATGCAACAGCCTTTTTGGAAAAAATATTCGAGAAAAGTGCTGATTTGCCGCTTCTTGCAGTTTTCTTACACGAGCGACTGACTTAAGCTACGCTTGGGGCAAAGTATTGAAACTACCATAAACGTGGAGTGAAAAATAAGCTCGGATTCGTGGTCAGCGTAGTCCGAAAGCCCCTAAATTCGCATGTAGCCTCATAATTTTTCCGCTTTATTTTTAGGATTGCCTCAAGCTATTGTGCCATTCCATATTTTTGACAATTTCGGCAGTGTTTTGTCTGTTCTTCTCATCCGCCTTTTCCAACCTGGTCATTAGTTTGTTTGCGCCAAGGACATCCCCACTCTTTCACCTGTCTCCTTTGTTGCCTTTCAATCAATACTATCCTTCCTGTCAAGTTTCTTTGCGCAACAAACTCATTCCTATTTTGATGGAGACAAAATTATATGGATCTTCCAGTAAAATTGAGCCACCTAAATTCAAACTTTGCGCTCCGGGTCATCAACTTGATCTTGATAGTGATTGTGATTCTCGAACTGCCTAGTCTTTTCTACAATGCGCGACTTTTTGAGGATAATCCCGAAGAATTAAGTCAGGCTACCAACTCCAGGTAATATTTGTGATTTACCTTGCTCAGGTTTTCCAGTT
Organism: Ditylenchus destructor; assembly: GCA_022814885.1. Classification (NCBI taxonomy): domain Eukaryota; kingdom Metazoa; phylum Nematoda; class Chromadorea; order Rhabditida; family Anguinidae; genus Ditylenchus; species Ditylenchus destructor. The sequence goes on from JAKKPZ010000242.1 coordinate 49,368, forward strand.
AAAAGCATTGAAAATCGGTATATTTTTGCTCAAAATTAGAATTATTTAAAAAATTTTCGGTAAGAATCTGAAACCTAATTTTTCTTCAGAGATTTACCTTTAAAAACCCAAAATCGAGTAGGAAGTTCGAAAAGTTTGACAATGGTTGGTGAGACTCAGAAAATTTCTGCCCAATTAGCTGCACATATTGCAACTTTTCGACAGGAGGGTGATATTATATTCTCGAAAAGGAATTTTAGACATCTTTGAAAGTCGATTTTAAATTAAAGTTAGCCTACAATTTTGTACAAAATTATTTTTTTGGCTTGCAAAATCGCAAACTGTATCAAAACAGGAAATTTTCTCATAACCGTCACCCAACCACTATTGTTTACACAGGTGTGTTACATTAAAGGAAGTCGAAAGCAGTCCAATTCATAGAGAAAATGTTCTAAAATGTTTAGTACTAGTAAACTTGAAGTGATGTTCACTAGGCAAAAAGGCCCCAGCCTCTTCCAAATTTTGAGCCACGTATCTATCTTAAACTCAATTTAACTCAGATCTAGTTTAACTTACCGTATTCCCTGTAATTACTACCCCGGGGTAATAATTTTTCAAATGAGCTCCAGGGGGGTAATAATTACAGGGGGGTAATAATATTTCAATGTCGCCGCGCCGGAGGCGCGGCGAAAATTTTGAGAATTTTTTTCGAAAAACTAAAAATTTTCAGTGTTCTGGGGTTGAATATTTCAAAAATTTATCGTCAAAATTTACCTGTTTAGCTAAATTTTTGAAACGTTTTCGGATTTTTGTAAAAGTTTCTCGAAAAATTTTCAAAATTTAAACCATTTTGAATTGGCGGCCGAAAGATTTTTAAATATTTTGCTTAAATTTGCCAAGATTTTGAATAATAATATGAGATTTCCGACACGAGAAATCCCTAAAATTAACCTTTACATAAAATTTTGTAAAGGAATTTTCACGAAAGTCTTACCTTTAGTTGAAGTTAAAACTAAAAAGCAAAACTTCCTAAAATTTTGCTATTTTTTGCAATATCCTGCAACTTTTAACCACAATTTGGCAAAAAAATATGGCAATAATACACAATTATCTAAAAAATAGTACAAAATAGTACTGAAATATCTAAATAAATAATAAAAAAACGAGAAAAGAAATAACGGTGGTTTCCATCGTCATTCTCTTGTTTTCTCAAAATTTGGCCAATTTAGGAAAATTTTGCAAAAAAATATGGCAATAATCTAAATTTAAGCTAAAAACAGTAAAAAATAGACTAAACTGTCTATATTTTGTCTATTTATGTTTGAAATACGAAATCATAGCTAAAAACACAACAAAAATAGAAAATTTGGCTTATTTTTGGCACATTTTGGGGGGGGGGGTGGTAATAATTACAGGGGCGGGGTAATAATTAGAGGGGGTAATAATAAATCGTTCGAGCTCCAGGGGGGTAATATTTAGAGGGGGGAAATAATTTCAGGGGGTAGCAATTAGAGGGAATACGGTAGTTATAGTTAGTAAGTCGAGTTATGGCGGTCAAACATTATCAAAAGCTGGGAAGATTCTCATCTCTATTCATTGAAAACGAAGCTAATGTGACACCTTTTCAGCATACTTTGGAGCGGTGTAGACATCCTATCTCCACCTGCACTCAATGACACAATTCTCGAGGCCATGCGAATGAACGAATTCCTCGCCGCTCCCATTTTCAAATGCCGCCGGCGAATCCTTGTCGGAAGCAAACGGGACAGATTTCACGTCTGCGCGGATCCGAATTTTTTGACGAGCCAGGACAATTCCACGGAATTTCAGTAACCACAAACAATACCGTTTTTCGTTCATGACTCATTTTTAATTTTTTAGGAGAGCTCTGTTGATCACTGGAAGAAGCAATTCTGTGGGAAAATTTGAGCAAGCACTGAACGTTTCCAAGTGGACTTTGTTTCTGCCCCAGCAAAATACAATTGTCGAGAAAATGGAAAGTGGGTATGATTTTGTTGATTTTGGAAATCGTTTGTCACTTTCCTCACAAGGAGAGTAATGTAAATGTCAACCAAGAATGTGGAATTTTTGCTCCTATTATGTAGAGACCGTCCGGGTAGTGACTAAAACATATTTTTTTTTGTGAAAAACGTTTGCGCATAAATTTCGCTATTTTTCTGACCAAAATAATTTTGTACCAAAAATGGTAAGCTTGATCATTTTCGGCGGCAAATTAACATTCAATGCTATCTATATTTTCCTGAAACAGAATTTTGGTACTATTATTGGGAAAAGAGATATTTATCAGGGTTTAAAATTTTTTAACACAGTAAATAAAAATGCTTTGGCGTGAATTCAAATTTAATTAACAGGTTGTTTCAAATTAAAATTTAATTTCCTGCTAAAAATTTGAATTACAGTACGTTAAGAAATTCTGGGATGATAATTTTCTGAAAATCCTAAACTAGATTTTATCCTCCTTATATTATTCACCCCCCCCCCCGATAATGCAATAGTACCAGAATTTATTTGGGCATGAACATAATTTGCGCACGAAAATTTGCACAAATAAGCCGGAATTTTGCACCAAAACGATATGTTTGACTACTTTTCGGCGTTTTCCATTATGAAACCCCCAAAATAACCTTAACATTACGTTACTCGGAAATGATTGGCTAAGATAATGGTTTTCCAAAATATTTGGGGACGAAAACATTTTTGCTCTTCTTGAAAATTGTACATTTCCGCTACATCCCTCACAAGCTCTTTTATTTAGAAATTGTGTTGAAAAGTGAGAAACCGAACCGTTTTCCTACTCTTCCATCCAGTAAACAGTTATGTAGTTTCTGGATTAGTTCAAATTAGCTCCAATTCTTAAGCCAAATATCTGTTCCCATAATTTCATTCTGCTTTCAACATTCCAAACCATTTTTTCCAGAAGACATCGAGCTCCATTACCTGATAGCTCTCGAAGAAGACAAATACTTCCCTATCGGCAAAGTGATCGAAGAGACAAGAAACGAGCAGGAGTTCGAGTTGGCAAAACTTGATATCTACTCTCAATACCTGGACCACACACAGCTCCTGAGGTCACCTGAGAGAGTTGAGCAAATTTTGGCTGTGAGTTTTATAAACAATTTCCTTATGCAAAATTGCCTATTCAGAGCCTCCGGACTCGCCAGTTACTTTTGGTCGTCGAGGTTGACGAGAAAGCGGCAAAAGAAGTGCTCCCGGTGTGGTATCGACTCTTCTATCGGCTATTCTTCAAATGGGGCTATGCCTTGGTTGGAGCCGAGTCGAATAATGCCTGCGGCGTAGATTTGGAGTTTTTTGGGCATTGCGAGTATAGGATAAGTTTTGTGAAGGCTAGTCTCCATGAAGTCGAGAGTGCACCGGTGTTTGGATTAGGTAAGTGTTTTTTGATAGTCTTCAATCTACTTGTTTCTATTGGCTAATAGGCTTGAATTCAGTCAATAAAAACAAGGCGGTAATTCAAAGTGAATTATGGATCTGATATCTTTTTTGGCTTGAATTGTGTCAAATCAACTTGGGTATAAAGTCAAATTCCAGGACAAAACTCCAAGGACTAGTGACATATGTTTGATTACAGGCTAATCTCGAATTTACTAACACAGAGATGTTTCGTATATATTTTTGGAAAGTAGAGATGTTTTGCTTTTCAAAAATATAAAAATTGTCTCTAGGGTATTGGCCAGTTCAAAGTTTAGCAGGTGAGAAATTTCTAACTCGAACTTTGAACTGACCTGCATTCAGGGATTCGAGAACAGATCTGTTTGACCTCAATCCAAAAAGTCAGCATTTGGGCAGAAATGATCTTCCGGATATAAAATTCTGGCTCATATTCTAACAAGACCTAATATTTTCATCAATATCAATTTTCAGGCTTAATTCTCAGTAAAAATTAGGCTTAAGCCATCCAACTACATTATCCTGGGAAGCTTGGTTAGGCCAAAGCTTCTCAAGAGTCTTATCTCTCTAGCAAAAAATTCTCCAGCTCGAGCTTTATTGACTTGACCTCTCAAAATTACAATCTTGACCAAGAGTCCTACCTACCTGTCCAAAATTTATCAGTTGAGTATATTTTAAAAAATTAGAAATTTTTTTCAGGATCACCCATGGAAGAAAAACTTCGCCTGCTAAATTACTTGCACCATACCGCAGAAAACTGCTCTGACTGGCGGATAACCGATGGACAATTGCCAATTCCTTGTATGAGAGAAGGAATTGACGGTAGCAAAAATTTGCATTCTATGCTCTATTTCCGATATCGGCTAATGGATGAATCCGACTCTCGGATTTTGTTGGAAGAGTACGGAAATATTTGTGAAAGGATTGTGCTGTTCTATCCAGAATCTTCACAATTGAGGTAAGAAAACCGGTGTTTGAAACACAGGTAAAGGGAAATGCACAGAAAATTTTGTGCGGGAAATTTTTCGAAACGTTCGAAATATTCTAATTTAAAATTCTTGTTTTAACGGTATTTTGCACGAAATCCATAATTTTCATAATTTCCTAAAACTTTTCTGAATCGGAGGACTATTCCAAAAATCAGAAACCAACTAGAATTTCTTCGAAATATCACCACGTTTTCAGATTCCCGAAATCCATTCGACTCATAGCAGCAGGCATATCTCCCAATGTCAACGCCACCAGAAACACATTTGTTCCAGGACATAATATTGACACTTTCTGGAAGCTGCGCTCTTTCGACGAGCTCATCAGCGCCGCTGACGTCAAGCCATTTGAACGCAACTTATTGGCCTTTGATCTCGACGGAGGTGAATGGACTGTACTCGAAGCTGTCACCTCATCCAAATTTTGTGCACTCTTGAGGAACTTTAAACAACTTTTGTTTAGATTCAAGTGAGAATTTTGAGTTGCGATGAGTGTTTGTAAAGATTTGTGTTATAGGTTTTGGGCGATAGAAGAGGTCAACAACTACCGGAGGTTCTATTTATGGCTTCTGAGGCTGGAAGAGTGCGGATTTGCGAAGACAATTTCTCATTGGCACAATTCTTCGACTTTGTTTGTGACATACGGAAGGATGACATTTATATAAAATTTTTATGTGATATCATGTTTATACAATCGGCGAGAAGAAAAAATACGTTTCTATACAAAATTGTCGTTGTGCACAAATCCTTAAGCTTAGACTACTCCTGTTTAGCCAATTAGACGGATTAGGTCGGATCTGGGAAGCCGAAGTAGAACCCTTTAAGGGGTCTAAATCAATAATTTTTCAATTAATTTGTCAAGATTTTTCGGGAAAAACCGTTATCATGGTGCATAAAATGTTGAATTTGATGAAAGGTGTTCCTTGCTCCATAATTGTTTGCAGCAAATTTGGCACAGGTATAATGCGCAAACCTTAGGGTTAACAAATCATTTCATGTATGGGATAGCGTAGATTTCGCGATGCAAAACCAAAGAAATACACGATTTGAAAGTACTCGGAAGAACATACTTTTAAACAAAAATACAAAGCTCAGTAAATATGAAAGTTGAATGACCTTTAAGTGATACGGGATCATGTTCTTTGATCACATGAATTTGTAACATGACTTGTAATCATTTCTAATTTTTCGCCATAATATACCTTTTTCTAATTTTAAACGATTCGGTATTTGATGCCAAAAAAGTTTCCATAAAATGTTTAGAAAATATAATTTTGCAGAAAAATGAGAATACTTGGACCAAAAAAGTTTCTTATAAAGGTGATTTATAACTTTTTCTGTATTGAAAGCTCTCTACTATTGTCAACGAATTACAAAATGCGTTTTTCACAAACTCTCAAACCATTTTAATACACTATTCAATAAAGTGCAAGTTTGCGGCGCGATCTTTCCACTACCTCTTCTTCCTCCTCCTGAATTTGTTCACAAATTACGTCATATTGTTAAAGACCCCAAAAATATTTTTTTTTAATTCCGGTTTTAATTAATTAAAATATTTAAAAAAATCGCAAAATATTTAACAAAAATATTTTTTTAAGTAGCTATTTTTTGCCGATTCTAGACTTTAATTCTGCTTTTTTAGCCTTCATTGTTACTTCAGACTAAATTAAAAGATAAAATTCAACAAAATATAACAAATTTTGGGAAAAAAACGGCAAAATAAAAAAATTTTTCTGAAAAATTTCGTAAAAAAAATTTTTCGGCAAAATTTTTCGGTAAAATTTCTCCGCCAAAAAAAAAATTTCGCGACGGCCGTCGGCCGCCGCGAATATTTTGCCAAAAAATCACATAAGTTGCCCAAAACTGCCAAAATATTTACTAAAATATAAGTAAAATTCCCAAAATATGCAAAATATTTTTAAAATAAAAAAATATTTAAAAAATATTTTAGTTAAAAAAAGTCCAAAATATTTTTTAAATATTTTTTATATTTTAAAAATATTTTTGGGGTCTTTACATATTGTACACGTTTTGTAACACGTCCACTAGCATATAGTAACAAAGTTCACTTGCACTAAAAAAGTAATGTCTCTGCAACTATCATTTTACCATTGTATTTTGTGGTTACAATAAAGCACTATTGAACCAACAAGAGGCGTCTAGTTTGGAGTTTTTCCGGGAAGGAACGCATAGAAATTTCTTTGGATTTCTAAACCGCGGCTGTGTGTTCAGTTATTTCCCGTTTGCCTGTGTGTCTGTCTGTCTGTCTGTCTGTCCTCATGTGTCTTTCGTTTCCCTATTTTCTCTAGCTCTAGTCTCTCTCTGTGTGCTTCTTTCAGCCAGACAGACAGACAGACTACATATAAACTACACAACTATCCGGCCACTGCCAAAGCGCCGACGTCGCTAATTTTCATTGCAATATTGTCGTATAACTGTCAAAGAACAACGACTTTGCTTTATTTTATTTTTATTTGTTGTTGAGCTGGCCTATAGTACAGGGTAGTACCTTTAAAACGCACTTAAAGTTTTAATTGAAAGATATCTCACTGTTATATTGCAGTTGTTCAATTTGTTTCCTGGAATTTAATTTAATGTATGCGATTTGCTATCAAACCTGAGAAAATTTTTACATAAAATAGAATAGTATACCGCGAAAAATATTTTTCATCTAAAGCAGCCAGCGATTGCCTAAAATAAATTTTCGAAATGACCCAATTCCCTTTTCGTGAATTTACAAAAGCCATTGGTATTTGATTCCCTTGGCATTTACTAGGCTTTGGTATTTGACCAAGGGATTTTGGTTGAAAATGTTTCAATTCTGAAACAGAGTTCTCGATGTTTTAAGTGGTCAGATTTTTACAGCCAACTGAAATTGTGCGAAATCGTTTCAAATTATTTTATGCCGGGAACCAGATTAATAATTTTGGTAATATTTTTAGAAGAATATTCTGTCTGTCAACTTTTCCTACATTCTTGCGGGTCTTCTACTTATTCTTGCTTTACTGTTTCTTAAGCCTATCGGCGATATGCCTTCTCGTTATGAAACCGATGAGGAAGTTGTTCCAGATTGGCTTGGAAAAGACCTCAAGTTACCGCATTCCGGACTTGTCGTCAAGAACAGATTTTACAAGGTTTGTTTGATTTTGTTTGTTCAGTCAAAATTAAATAAATATTAATATTTTCATTCCAATTTGAAAATACTATTTTTAAGTGCAGTCAGAAATTGTCATTTTTTAGTCAACATTTTTATATAATAATTTTTTGTGTATGGGCGAGTTCCATTTCTCATAGCTCCATCGTTTCGCCAATTTAGCGCCAAAATGAGCGCCCCCCCCCCCAGCAGAATAAACCACTTTTTGGGGGTCCCGGACCCCAAACTCGCGAGTACCACCCAAAAACCCATGGTTTTAGGGGGGGTTATCAATGTCAGAATTGGGGTTGACATACGTGAAAACGTGACATCCGTGAGTCACGTGTGTCACGTAAAAGGGCAAGTTTCCCGTCGGGGCTCGGATCCGGGCGTGTGATTTGTCAATCGCTTCGTCTCGGCGAGCTGAGTCGATTGGTACCGGTTTCGCCGGGAACATCGGCGATTTCCGGGATTTATGGCTTCCGGAAATCCGGAAAATCCTGGATTTTGGCAGGTCACAGATCACACGTCGGGGCTCGGATCCGGGCGTGTGATATGTCAATCGCTTCGTCTCGGCGAGCTGAGTCGATTGATACCGGTTTCGCCGGGTACATCGGCGATTTCCGGGATTTATGGCTTCCAGAAATCCGGAAAATCCTGGATTTGGCTAGGTCATAGATCACCCGTCGCAGCTCGGTTCGGGGCGTGTTATACATGAATCGCTTCGTCTCGGCGAGCTGAGTCGATTGGTACCGGTTTCGCCGGGAACATCGGCGATTTCCGGGATTTATGGCTTCCGGAAATCCGGAAAATCCTGGATGACCAAGGGCGCCGCCAAGCGGCGGAGCCGCCAAGCGGCGGAGCCGCGGGGGCAGTCCTATGGAATAATATTCTAATTTGGGAGGGCGATTTCGAGAGGTACAAATGGGATTCGAGTCAATATGATGAAACCCCTCCAAAGTAAATCGACCCCGCTGAATCCAAATCCGGGATCAGATTTAACCTTTGATCTTTGATTTTTGAACTTTTCTCTTTAAAATCTCGAATAAGCAAAATTTTAAAGAGAAAAGTTCAAAAATCAAAGATCAAAGTTCAAATCTGATCCCGGATTTGGATTCAGCGTGGTGGATTTACTATGGAGAGGTTCCGTCATATTGACTCGAACCCCCTTTGCACCCCTCGAAATCGCCCTCCCAAATTAGAATATTATTCAAACGCTCATTTTGGCGCTAAATTGGCGAAAAGATGGAGCTATGAGAAATGGAACTCGCCCATACTCTGGAAAGCCAAACTAAATTTCTTGTAAAAATGAAAATTTTATCCAACAAAAAGTTCAATTATGAAGTTTTGTTTTTCAAATTAAATTTTCGGAGCAGTTTCATTAGTCATTTGCGCAGCTCATAGAGCTATTCTAATTGTTGAGTTATAAAAAAAAACTAGATATATTTGGGCAATGTAATTTAATTGTTCTTTACGCAACAAGTTTTTGTTTTCCCTAAAATAAAAAATATCGCGATAAGTGAATTAAAATTAAGAAATGTAGACCGAAACTTACATTTTGGCGTAAAAATTTGGTTTGTATCCCACAAAATTTTGTTTGGGCCGTTAATGCTGCCAGGTTTTTAAACCACATAAGAAACTAGTCATACAAAAGTCATAGGTTGCGTAAACGACTAATCCTCACTTGGTTTCGCAGTAAAAAAAATTTTTTGGGATTTTTGCTCAAATTTCAAAAATTTTCGTCATTTTTTCAAAAAAAATTCAAAATTTGAATTCCCGCCCACATAATTTTGAATTTTTTTTCGAAATTTTGGCAAATTTTTGCAAAATTTGGGAAAATTTTGCAAAAAAATGGTTAAAAATAGGTAAAAAATTCAATTTTTTGGGAAAAAATTTGAATTTGCGCCAAAAAATTTGAATTTTTGGCATTTTTGGAAAAATTTGGATTTTGGGGGGGCAAAATTAGAGGGGGGTATAATTACTCGATCGACCTCTAGGGGGGGGCAGAATTAGAGGGGGTAAAACAAGAGGGGGGTTAAATTAGAGAGTTTACGGTACTCAAGAATTATTTCTATCAATTCCAGGGCCCCATGTCCGAGTACATCGCCGTTGCCGACAAAGAAAATCTCAAGGCCAGCGGCGTTCCCACTGCAGTCTTTGCGAATATGAACGAGAAGTGGGCCGCTGGAGGCTTTGGGATGATCGTCACTGGTACTATTCTTCTCGACGAAACCGGATTAGCCAGGATACCGGGTAACTTGCTCATAAATCCGGAAGCGGACACACCTGAAAGGAGAGCGGGATTCAAAGCAATAGCCGACGCCGTCAAGAAACACGGATCTTTGATGATTGGGCGGCTGATGAACGGCGGAGGTATGATTTTTTTGAATTTTTGGAAGAGAAATTTGATCTTGGCATTTTGATTTTTCAACAATGTTTCATTTTTGCTTTTTTGTCATAATTTCAGTTAGAAAGTTTGAGTTTTTTCAAATTCTCCACATTGTGCCTGAAAGGCGGGTTTCGACCCTGCTCATACCGCATTTGAAGTCAGTTTGGCATATGGGACAATATAGTATCACTTTCTGGCATTCTGCTCATTTTTGGTTTTTTGGCTAGCAGAAAAGTGGTTCTAGTCCAAAACAGACCTGAAATTCGGAATCAAGGAGGTCGAAAACCTGTAAGATGAGCTGAATCTCGGACGGAAGGCACACAAAAATCGTTTTTTGCGGAAAATCAAATTTTATACAAATTTGTATACCAAAAAATTTGCCAGATGGGAGCTCAGGCCATAGGTAGCTTTACATATTTATTGATAGTCATATTTTCAGAACAACAATCTTTCCTTAAATCGATTGGCGAAGAAGTAACCAAGAGTGCATTCCACAAGACGAAATACGGTATCAAGTATTTGTATGACAGCGGTTTCAGCGGGGCTTCTTACCAGTTAGTCGCAATCCCGACGATAGAGGATGGGAAGAGGCCCGACTTGGCGAAGCTTTTCACACTCATTGATGCTTTAGTCGAAGCAAAACGGTGGGTTTTCTAAAAATTTTTAAAATCTTTCGGAAACATGAACGAAGAAGTAACTTGAACGTTATATAAAACCGAGTCTCTGGATTGAAACTAAATTTAAGGCACGAAATTATGTGTTCCATGAAAGTCTGATTATACATCTTGAAAGACAAAACACTTCCGAACTATATACCAGAAATAGAATTTGAGAATCGAAGTTAATCGAAGCTAGTTTCATACGAAATCTGTACAATGTTAAAGAAATTTTTGGAATCTCGACTTCAAATATCGGAAAGATCTATAGGGCAATTATAGCAGAGTTGGCATTAGACTTGCTGAGAAAAGTGATTACGACGCTCGGCATTAACATAATAGGGCATCAATTGTCACGTTAGCTTTATGAAAATTACCATTTTCATCTAATTTTTATCCGATTTTCAGATCCACAATCCCGGAAGACTCAAGCTTCAGCCTGGGCATAAAACTGAGCACTGCCAAGTTCCAACCATTTGGTGTCACCTTCGAGGACTTTGTAAAAATCGCGCAAAAGTTAGAATCCTGTCCTTTTGATTACATCGAGTTGGCCGGTGGAAATTACGAGCACCCATATGAAAATGCTCGGGAACGTGAGACATTTTTCCAGAAAATTGTGGATGAGATCAAAGATCATGTCAAATCCATACCAATCATTGTCATTGGCGGGTTCAGGACTGTCAAAGTTATGGAGAGGCTGCTGAAAGAAGGCAAAGTGGACGGTATTGGCTTGGCGAGGCCGGCGGCTGCAGAATTCGGTGAGAATTTTTTTACCTGATCCGATAATAGTGTCAAAAGTTTGGTATGATTCACTTGCTTTAAAAATTGTGCTCCTGGGAATTTTATGAACCATTGATACCAAATCCTGAGAAGCTGGATTCATATTTTACAAACATTGAATTTTTTTCCATTTTCGTTATTATCGGAAATATATGCACTAAGACCTTACCGAAAAACGAATTCTCCAAGGGAAGCTCCTAAAGTTGAGGGATGAATCAAACCTCCTTCCAGTGCAATTTTGGCGATCTGTTAATTTTTCCTAGCAGGGAAACTGATTCAAAAGATTAATTCAAACTTTGGAAAATGTATCAATTTTTCGAGAAAATTATCTCTCTACAGACTTCGAATGTTTGATAGAAAAATTTCATTCGAACCATACAAATTATTTATTTCAGATTTCCCGCAAAAAGTCCTAAACGGCCAAGTCCAAGCTACTAAATGGAACCCATTTGAGCAAGACATGGCCATGAGTGTATTGGCCGGCGCAGCGCAAATGAATCAGGCTGGATTGAGAAGTCTGGAAGAAAACAACGGACAACCGAACTTTGGCGTTATGGATTTGTCAGACGAAAAAGTGCTCGAGAAATTCATGGCTGCCAAGAATGACTTTGTGGAAAAGGCGGAAGAATTGAGGAAACAAGGGAAATTGGCTTGGGGCGCTGTTGTGATAGCAAATGGAATGAATGTTTAAATAAGTGATTGTACAAAGTTATTAAATAAATAAAGTTACAGTATCGAACTCAGGGGCCTATCTTACTAACGTGAAATCTTGACATATTGACATTTCTCTCTAAGCGAAAATGTCTGGCTCTTCTCCATTGCATTGTGCGCCTTTGTGCATCTCTCTTTGTCTGCGTTAAAATTCTCTGCCCTTTGAAATTTTGAAATGAAATCTTAACATATTGAAATTTTCGGCTTTTAAAGCATAAAATCCAAGCATGGAAAAATCTGAAAAATGTGTCGGAATCCTCATGAAAAGTTGAATCTAGATATTATGTCACATTTATAGCCATCATATCCAAAAATTATATTAATTTTATAGAATTAATTCTTGACATTTTGAAGCCCGTCGCCTCTGCTATCAAAATTTCAATAATAAAAGAAGAGAGACTTTGGTTATTTCCCACTGCATATGGATTGGAAATTGCATATCAATTCGGTGCTAGTGTGTGGCGTTCCTCTGCGTCTCTCTCTTTGAAGTGAAGTAGGCAGAAAAAGACACACAAAGACGCACAATGGAAAGGAGAAGAGCCAGACATTTTCGCTTAGAGATATTTCACGATTTTATGTCAAAATGTCAAGATTTCACGTTAGTAAGATAGGCCCCAGGTCTACTTAGTCTCATACTAGTCTTCAGGCTTGTCGGATTCAGAAACCTGGTCGACACTTTCTGTTACTACACACAAATTTTACTCTTTCATCTCAGGACTTGAGTCTTTAAATCGTCGGCGAGGACAAATAGTGCCACTTTTTTGCCATATTATCGAATCGCGCCTCCATAAACATTTTGAACGCTACTCATGCGATATTCCAAAAATATATTGTCTGAAATTTATAAAAAATGTTTCTTTCCATATTTCAATTTGAACTGTCTTTATGCTAAATTTCAAGATACATAATACCGTAAATCCTCTAATAAGTCCCTCCCCTCAATTAAGTCCCTCCCCTCAAATAAGTCCCCCCTCAAACAGAATGCCAAACGAACTTGCGGTCTCGCCCGAAAAAAACTAAGTGCATATTCGTGTAGATCTCGTCGAGTTACGTAAGAAAAACCCCAATGCCAAAACTTTGTCATTGAAAATATCGGAGAAATATGAGTTTGAAATTAAAAAATTTTTTTGAAAACCCTTACGAAACAATAAGTCCCCCGGGGGACTTATTAGAGGATTTACGGTATATGACATTGGTGTAGGAGTAAATGAATTGATATGCTGAGTACATTGGATAAATGAGTTGCTTGGAAACTGTCGATTGGTTCCATGTGGGTACAAAACATTGGATTCTTGGATAGACTTCTGGCATCGCTACTCTGAAAAGAATGAGTCTCCCACTTATCTACCAAGGGATACATTCGGGGGTATTGGCCTGGGTATTACCTGGAACAGGTATTCAATGCAATTTTTCCAGATTCGGATTCCCATTCAAAATCCCGTGTGGAAAAATTAGCCTGGGAAAAGATCTTTAGCCTTACGTATTGCGAGTTACCAAAAACATACTCAAAAAAGGCATGTTTTTGACAAAGAGAAAGGCCATAACTCTATATACGGGTGGGTTGTAAAATAAAACCGGCCCTACAGCTCAGGATGTAAAATGAGCTATTATTCGTCCCGAACCGAACGCGGCAAAAAAGTAAACCTCTAAAAAGCATGCCTCAGTAGTGAAATATTAAGGGAAGGATTTTTGCCACCAATTCAAATTTGAATGCAAAAACGCGTTTCTTAAAAAAATCCTTAGGAAGACCCTGGGACAAAGTGGTGGTATTGTCCGTTTAATTTTGGCCTAAGCCTAAAGCTACGCCTAATCAGTTTGTCTTTAAGATATGTGGACCAATAGCACAAAATGTATCCCTTGATGCAAGTGTGTATACCCCGAAAAGACGTTACATTCTAGAAATCTCCATTCTTTCAGAACTTTAAAACAATAAAATTGAGATAAGAAAAAGGCTTACTGCAGCAAGAGCAGCATTCTCCCGGCTTTGGTCCAGTAGCTTTCTTGTCATTGTCACAAGTGCCTCCGTTGTCGACACACTCAGTCTTGCCATTTGCATCAGGCATGCACGCTGAAATGTTTACTAATGTAAAGGTCTGACTTAAATTGCTAATTACTGTTATCCACTCTAACCTAAAGCGCAGGAAAAACGGAGCAGCGGATAGAAAAGGCGTAAATAAGCCTTTTTCCCGAATCACGTTCCCGGACCTCAGGATCGAGGGTAACCCACCTAAATCGGCCACGCTGAGTCGAATGGCGCAAAAATTTTTCACGTGAACACACGTGAAACGTGAGTTACGTGAGTCACGTGGGTCACGTAAAAGGGCAACTTTTTACGCTCCGCACCATATGCGGCGTGTGATACATCAAACGACAGCTCTCAATGTGCCAAGCAAAATGCGCTATAATTTAGCCGGAACCTATCTCGAAATTTTTGAGTTTTTCAGGATCGCAGATCCTGGATTTTGGCCAAAATCGAGGATCTACATTGAAAACTTTGGCGAGTAATACGTCATTCGCTTCGTCTCGACGAGGGAAGCGCCGCGGATGCACGCTAACCGCGAAAAAAAAACAAGAAGACCCGCCGATTCGAGGCGGTAATCCGCCGAGAATCGGCGGGTCTTCTTGTTTTTTTGGACAAATACTAAAGGGCCATGTTCTGTCCGTCTGTTTATCCTTGCGTGCGTGTGTGCGGCCCACACCAGATCTGACGATCCAGACGTTACCCAGAGGCGAGTGATAGCTCAATCGATAGGTCTCGAAAAGTTAAGAACGGGAAAACTATCAGACCCAAAATTTGAATATTTGAATTCGCGCCAAAACGCAAAAACGTGTTTTAAAGGGTTTTGACCTGGGCAAGTGATGTTTTTTATGTTCCCAATCGATTTCTGAGGCGATTCTGGACCACTTTGCTTTTTACACTTTTTGATTTGGTCAATTTTTGAAAAAAAGCCACTTTTTGGCCGAAAAATCGGGTTTTTTGATGCAATGTGTCTACGGGTCTGATTTTTGGCACCCGGGGGTTTTCGCATGTGCTGAGTCCGAATCTGACGTCAGTTCCGAATTTGAATATTTGAATTCGCGCCAAAACCGAAAAACGTGTTTCAAGGAGATTTGGCCATGTAAACTCCGAATCCTAACCCTGCGTCCGAAAGCGGCGCTTCGCGCCGCTCGAACCCAGTGAAATCGAGGCCGCCGAAGGCGGCCGAGATCGCCCCTGCCACTGACTAAAATGTACATTAACAAAATGTTTGGTGTGTCGTCAAGCACATTCCTGGATTCCGTGCTGAATAGCCCTGCTTTGATATGTACATCGCGAGTCACACTTGTGAGTTAGCTCTTCTAGCTAGTCTTGCATAGTATTTAGTGTGCGATGTTGCCGATTCCCAAACAAAAATTTCATCTCCCAGGGACAACAGTCGACTCTCGATATACCGCACACACGATAAGCCGCACTTTCGATATACCGCTCAAAATCGCCAGTCCCGATGTGTGCGGTATATCGAGAGTTGACTGTACCTCTCTGCTTTTTACTCCCTGGTGCATTTTTGAGCCCAATTTTTAAGAATTTTAATACCGTATTTTCTCTAATATAAGCCCCCTATAATTGAAGCCCCCTAAAATAGACCCCCTACAGAAAGAGAAATAGTGTGTAAAAATGAGAGGTTAGAGAAAAAACCCATAATAGACGCCCCCTAGAGGGGTATTGAAATAATATAAGCACCGAGGCTACAATTAGAGAAAATACGGTAACTTTCCAGAGACCGTTTTATTTCAGATAATGGATTGTGTATTCTCTTCTGCGACGTTCTCTGACGACGACGTTGTGTTAGCTTTTATATTTGGTGACAACTTTAATGGAGCATGTCGTCAATATTTTGCGTCACTGGACCAGCCCAATGAAACATTGCGACAAGACTTTCTTCTGTGGGACTGGCAGCCGAGTGAAAACTTTTTGGCAAAAGCGATACAAGTCTCTTTTTATTTTTCAAGAAAATTTTTGTAAAATATTTTTATCGTTCAATTTTTGGTCGACTTAGAAATTGAGATGAAAGTTTTTGAAGATGAAAAGAAAAAACCTCGAAATTACGAGAATGGAAAAAAATCTCATCTAAAAAAATTTCTTCCAATAGAATAAATGAATTGTTACTTATAAATTTAGAAATTCTTCGCAAAGGCTTCATTGCTATACCAGAGCGTTCTACCTGTGACAAAATCCGTTATCCGACTTCCTGGATCTCGAATGCCGAACTTTGTCAGCAGCTTTTTGCGGAATGAGTTCCAGAATTTTTTGCAGGAATTCAATTGTGCGCATGACTCATCAGAACGTGACAGCTACGAATTCACGGAAGAATCAAATCGTAAACCTGCTAGAGTGAAATTACTGAACCAAAACGGTATTTATTAAAGTAAAAAAAATTATTAAATAAAAAACTATTTTGCATCAAAATAAGGCAAAAAGGCCGCGGGCGGTTTGACCCGTTCCCCCTAATAGAGTTATAGATAGATTAGAGTTATACATAGAGACTCATAAACATAGCACTAACCAGGGCACGCTCTCTCGCTTTCTTTGTTTCTCTAACCACGCGCGCTCCCACACTATTTCGTCATCTTTCACTGTCTGGGTGTATATTTTCGACCATTTGCCTTTTTTGAATAGAATGGTCAGTTAACCGTAAGGGCAAAAACTTAAGCTTTGTGGAGGGTGTCCTTCAAAATTAGCGAGAAAAAAATGCCACCTTCATAAGTAAAAAATTATCACCTTGGGTACTTCCCTGGTAAGAGAAAAAGTCACTTTAGTAAAATAGGGGACGAAAAAATAAGCCGCGTCTTTCAAGGATAAAATGTAACCTTTTTCAAATTCAGAATTCGGCATAGAACAAAATGTTCTCACAACAGAGTACACTTTACGCTGGAAGCCAAGCAATGGACTTGGAACTGTCTCCATGCATATTCTTGTGAACGAAGACGACGAACGCCGCACACAGACAAATTTGTCACGTCACATATTTAGACATGAACCTGAATTTGCTAACGTAATTCATGTAAAGTTTTCCGGTTGCTGAATTTGTTATCTTTTTTTCTGCAATATTGATTTTTAATTATTGTCTGTTAATTAATGTCTCACTCTCTTTATTTTTTTGCGTATACCGTCATTAAACTAAAAAATGATCTTAGTGAAACAAAATTTGAATTTCTTTCGACCACAAATTTGGCATTAAGGTATAATAATGCCGAGTAAAATAATTCAAATGCTAATGTCACCAATGGGTGCCCAGAGGTCTTCACTAGAAAAGAGAAAATACGGTAACTTTATACGGCTTATAATTTCTAGCGTTGTGCAAATTTAAGCCATAACTCAAACTTAAGCCTAAGCGGAGATGTCGCCTTTGGCGTTCGCAAAGATTCAACTCACAAGGAAACCTTACTTGGGGTCACATCGATCTGGGAAAACTGACTGGATAGGATTGTAGTACTCGACGAGAGGAATCGAACGGTACCAAACTTTTTTCCTACTTATCTACCTACTATATCAAAAAACTAATAGCTGATTCGTGATCAGCGCATCGAATTACCCCTAAAAACACATTTCCCAGAAAATTCTGAAAATCTTGAAAAATCTCGATTTTTGGAGCAAAGGGGGGACCACATGGTGCTCGAAAAAACCGATTTTTTGAAAATGTGAAAACTTTTTTCGCATTGAGCGTTTTAGGGGTGATTCGATGCGCTGATCACGAATCTGCAATTAGTTTTTTTGTTTCGCCAAAAAATATGGCATTTTGACAAATAAAAATATAATTCCGTCGCCGGGGATCAAACCCGGGCCTTGCGGGTGAGAGCCGCAAATCCTAATCACTAGACCACGACGGAAGGTATTGGTTAGGCGTTGTCTTTCCTTTATATTAGTCCGTTGTTTGATCGTTGAAATTTTCCTCCTGAAGAACATAGGAAAAGGTCTCAAGATTATTCGATATTCTTTTACATATTTTAATTATGGTTCGGCAAATTACGCAAAAAGTACACGAGGCCGTAAAATTGAACTTTATTTGCACTATTAAATTCATCAATTGACAATTTTGGCAACAAATGAATATGTGAGATCATTTGCAACAATATTTGATTTGCTTCGAGATGATGAGCCGTTGGATTGAGTGCCTTAGGCTAGCCATTTAAAAGTTGCCAATTAACGGATTAGGAGTTGACCGTTTAAGATTATTCGATATTCTTTTACATATTTTAACCCTTCATTGTCCAGTGTATCCAATTGGATACGCAAATTTTGGAGTAATTTTTGGCCAATTTTTTTTGGCCTCCTAGCTCAAATCTCAATTATTCGACACCCGAATAACGCCCCACCCCCTGAATAACGCCGCTCCCCGAATAACGCCGATTCAAATATTTTGAGGAAATTTGCGAAATTTTTTTCACTTTTACAAAAATTTTTAACAAATTTTCAAAAATTTTCAGAAATTTTTGACATTTTTTTAGTGTTTTTGCCAAAGATTTTACAAAATTCGGTAAAAATACCAAAATTTTATGAAAAAGTTTAAATTCGCGCTAGCAAATTCAAATTTATGGAACTCCTGCCGAATGTTACGGTCGGAAAAATATATTTAAAAATCATTTATTTTCGTCTCAGACAATATAACAAAAGGCTGCAAATGATGATTCGGCTTATCTAGCAAACAGATTTATTAAATGAAAGGCTGTTTTTCCTTTCCTTGTCATTTTACTTTCATATAATTTTACTATCCTTTTTTGCATATTGATTCTAATTTTAATGAATTATAGGAATGAGCTCGTTAGATATCCTTAAAGATTTAAATTCTGTCCGTCTTTTTCGCATAATGGATTCTAAAAACGAAGACGAATTCAATCAATGGCTTCAAAGTCTCGGAATGCTCCACTCAAAACGAACTTGCCCGAATTGCAAGCAGCAAATGGCATATTCAAAAGTCCAAGATAAACGTTCCCAGGATCCTAGCAAATTCGTAAGAAGATGGCAATGCAATAGGAAGAATTGTCCGAAACGTGTCACATTCGGTTTCTACCATAGAACAATATTCGAGGAAGCAAGCATATGTGGAGAAAGAAGTTCGCCGGTCATACAAGCCTGTTGACGATGAACTAGAATACCAACAAACTTTCGACAAAGAATATGATCATGATGTATTTGATGATATGTATTTTTATTTATATTATATTTTATTTGCACTATTAAATTCATCAATTGACAATTTTGGCAACAAATGAATATGTGAGATCATTTGCAACAATATTTGATTTGCTTCGAGATGATGAGCCGTCTGATTGAGTGCCTTAGGCTAGCCATTTAACTGTTGCCAATTAACGGATTAGGAGTTGACCGGGCCGGATTAGGCAAAGTTATATGTCTAATGTCCTCATATAACTTTTCCGAATCCAGTCCGCGTGTCCCCGACCACACGCATTGGTCTCGATCTTATGCTCCAGTCGACCGCTCTTTCTAAATTTGGTTCTGTCTGTTTCCAACGTTATTTCCGCTTCCAGAATTATTGGCAGTTAAAATTGTCAGAATCCTGGAATCTTCTAGAAGACCGAAAATCGAATTTCAAGAGTCTTCGTTCGAGAACATATTTTCTCCGTGTTCCAATGCGCATCACCTGTTCCACCTGATTGGCGTCTTCGAAATCATAGATCAAAATATGAATCATTTGCAGCGTTGAGGTCGAAAATTTGACAAAATCAGAGAATAAATGCAGAAAATGTGCAAAAGTGGGCCAAATTGGAACTTTTTGAACAATTTTTGAACAATACCGGAAACAAAATAATTATTAAATGCAAAAGTCTGTCGAGAGTTCAGTTTATATAAGGTCTATACCTGGTAATACACACAAGGTAAGTTCGGTTTATATAGGATGAATACTTTTTCGGAATACAGAAATGAACCTTGAAATATTTTGGGTGGAAATCCCGCCTCTTTTGGGGGAAAATTACCTTTTTAGGGGGAAGATTGTCCGGGAGGTCCACTCCTGAGGGAAACTAAACAATGCCAAATCAGACAGGTGGTGTTTGCGCGGGTCTTCTGTTCAGCCAGGTACGATCGGTTCCGCCTTCGAGAGCAAGGAAAACTACCGAGTTTCTATAGTTTAAGGGTTTTCTTGAAACTTTACACAAAATCTCGACAATTTTCCCCAAGTCATGGTTCATTCTCGAATTTTTTTTTGTATTCGTCTGAGCGTTCGCCGAATGCAAAAAATCAGTTGATAAGCTTTGGGAAATGTCGAGAAATTCGCAAATTCGATTAATCAGGCGAGGGTGGTGACATTTTTATGGTTCATCACCGATGATTGCTCATCAGCCACCCTCGCATTGCACAGTTATTGCATGTCACGCATACACTGCAAGGTTTTGTTCGCAGACTTTTCGCAGTGTAATGCGAGAGTGGCAGGGGGAAACACAACGTGATGTGAAAGTGAAAATGAATGACGTGAGAAATGTGAAACTGTTCAAGGTCCCGCGGGGGTGGATGTGCCGATTTGACCTTTTTTATATTCTTTATATATACTTATATATATCTTTATGTATGTGCCGCAAGTTAGAGGGGACAATGTCCGAGGCTAACAAATTCGTTTTGTTTATCTGTATTTGTTTCTTACTGTAGATATTTATGTGCCGCATTTGTTTTGTTTGTCTAAATTCGTCGTACTGTAGATATTTTGTGTCCTATAGTTTTGAAACACGGTAGACCCCCGATTAGCGAACTAGCCCAAATTATTTTCTGAAAAAGTCAGCTTTTTCAAATTACCTCAAATTTTTTCCATAATTTGAGATATTTTGAGAGCTGTGCGACTTGGAAAACCGCTAATATTTTTACAGATCTTTAATTTTTTAGAAGCTGTTTTAGACTTGTTCATTGGAATGAAATTTTTATAAGGCATTGTGAACCTGCGTCTCATTTTCATTAAAAATTTAGCCCCTAGAGGCGTACTTTTGGCTCTGAGTGGTTAATGCAGCCTTGTAATGTTGCACTGAATGTATTCTAAAAAGTTTTCGGTATCCATCAAATTTAACTGTTTTAAACCTATTTTAAAACTTAAATGCCGGATTAGCCCTCAAAACATTACAAGTACATGCTTTAAGGCTTAGGCTTAGATCCGCTTAAGATTTAATCATAAGCGCTCGCTGCTGTCCAATTTAGGCTTACTCAGGGGCACAAAATTCTGGTGCAAAAAATGTTATTGGAATGCATTAATTTTTTGTCCAAAAATATTTTTCCTGAAATAAAAAGTTGCCCGTTATTAAAAAATCATGACCTTGCTCCTTCCGGTAGTTGGCGCACTGTTCTTTGATCTCTTAAATCCTTTGCGGGTTGAATCAAATAACGTCACAACAATTTTGACAATAGGATTAGTCGGGATTGGAGAATGGTTTGGCGATGGAAAACGCCTATTTTTGGCATTGGCAATCAAAAACGGTTTCGATGTATGTTTTGGTCTCGCTTTCACTTTTTTCGATTTGTCTTTCACTTTTTTCTTCCGCTCGATTTGACCTTTTATATATTCATTTCTTCAGGGTTTTCCAGACAACAAATCCCGAACATGCTGACAGCCTTTCTAACGTTCCTATTCATACTTCTCTATAAGTCTATGGAAGTTACAGCCGACTTGAAGAGCAATGCTTCCAATTTCGCAGCTCTTTCGCAGTCGAGAAACACGCACTTTGACAGAGGAAACAACACCGGCGATAGTGAGATTTTTCTTATAATCTTCCCCTAATAAGCTAGCGCTATGCCTAGGGCAACACGAGATACCCGTGGTTTTAACCCCCAGACGTCAGCCTGTGGGCTGAAACCAGACTTTTTGTTCTAAGTTCGAGTTATGACTAATCAAAGTTTTAAACACTATTTATCTTTTCTCTATCCGTCTACCATGCATTTTTGGTTTCAAAGGGTATCGGAGGCTAGTTTTTGCACCCGGGGCTTTTTGGGTCGCTGAGTCCGAATCCTGGATCAGAAAAAGTTAGTTAGTTACAGTTCGAACGGACTGACAAAAACTCTAGTTTGTGCAATATTTGGTATATGAGTTACTCTTGGATACTTTATAATTTTAGAGTCTAGTATAGGCCGGGTTCAAAAATAAGGTTTATGTTAGAGGAAATACGGTAGTTGACCAAGTCAAGGTGTGAAATGTGCTCTTTCAGGTTGGTTCGATAACCTTTCGTCGACTCTACAAGCTGTCCTCCAGCAGTTTTGACGGCACAATTCTTGTTTATACAAAACTGTTACACGTTTGGCAACTACGAGTTTCATATTGTAAAATGGTTAATAAATAAAAGATCTTTCTAGAAGAATGTTCCCGTTTATTATCGCACAAAGTGTACAGATGACAATTTTACAAAATAGCTTACGACCTTCGGGATTTCAGTGGGTAAAACAGATTTGAGATGGAATACGACATAGGAGCGTTGTCTTGTACTACTGGTTTGTTCTTGTGTATGAGCAGTGATATCAATTCCTATGAAAAACTATAAAATAGTTGAAAGCTATAGTACACCTTTTATGTCAATATTGCCTCTGATTACAGCTTCTAGAATATTCTAGAAGACAAGTAAGGGCTCAATCGAACGCCTAGAGTCTCAGCATTAATTTGAGCCATTACTCGTCTTCTATAATGTTCTAGAAGCTGTGCTTAGAAGCAATATTGACTTAAAACTATATTATAGTTTTCAACTATTTTATAGTTTTTCATAGAAATTGACATAACTACTAGCCTTATTGGCTACTGTAATATTCATCGATTCTTTCCTCTGCTCTTGGTTTCTTTCTCGGGCATAATCTGGTCACCATATTGGACGACTGGAGTGGCACCGTTTTCTTGCCTATCCTTCTCCCGCTTTCCCTTTCTCAAAAAAGTCTTTAGCTTTGATCCTGGAAGCACTTTTAGACCGGATTTTGCTGACTTTTTTAACAATTTCCCCATTTCTTGCAGCTTCTTTTCAGATTTCGCCTCAGGCACTTCTTTCTTCTCTTCAACTTTGTCGCAGACTCGAAGTGAGTGGTCGCCATACGGATCAAAAACGGCATTCGGCTTGCATCCGGCCGACTGGATTCCCAGCCCATCGATCCGGAACACCCATTTTCCGGGACTGCCCACATTGCTCTCCGAAAGAAGCACTCGACCAATGTCCTTGGTGCCGGAGCTCTTGATCACTGCATAATGAATGCCGTCGCCGTGGTCGAAGCCGGCGCAGGCCCAATCACCTTAATAGGATTTGCACAAGAAAAGAAACCAAGTTTCCATTGTACTTTTTCTGTATTCAGTACCTCTGAAAACCGTCGAGTACAACGAATCCCGTTATCAAAAAACGATTTCACCCGTGCGGATTCGAACCTTCATCGAGGGTCTGGTGCCTAAGTCACTTGCACTAAGCCATGGCGACACAGAGCCAGACAGCGCGAAAACGAAGAAATAGTGTGCATTTTTGGAAATTTGATGAGTCATAACTTTTAACAGTTGCAATCTTTGTCGGCAAGACAGGTCCTATCGTCTTCTCTCGCCGAGGGGAAGCGATTGAGCTATCATACGCCAGGGTCCGAGCGCCTAGGGAGATTCTGCTCATGGGGGAAATTCACCATGCTACTTAGAGGGACCCGTTTGTTGACCGTACTTAAAAGTACGGGCCTACATTTTGCGTTGGTCCGCCCTTTGGTGTTTTTCGACCCCCGATAACGCGGGTTTTATCAATTTTACTTAATGAGAATGACCAACTACCTGTTAGATGACCTTTTAGATGATCTTTCAGATGACCTTTTAGATCCACATAGTAGCTATGCCTTGTCCATTCGAGTTTATTATAGTAGAATATCGCAAATGAACGTACGCCATCGCTGGTGATTATTACCTGAGATTATATTGCTGATTAATTTTTTATAAAATTTAAAACATAAAAAATAAAAAATGTTTATTCGGCAGAGAGGCCAAACTCAACCAGCGCAAAAAGCTAATAACTTTTTAGAGTTCGGTCTTAAAATGATCCTTGGGCTTCGGCACAAACTAATAGACTAAGTTTAGGTTTAGACTTTGACTTAAGCATAGACTTATATTTAGACTTAAGCTTAACCTGAGTATAGTCGAAATCGGTAGGACGAGTTCCAGGGATCATTTTAAGACCAGACTTTAAGCTTAAGCTTAAGTGTACGAAAAGTTTTGAGCTTTTTTGTGCTGATTTGCTAAGCTTAAATAAGTGATAGCTGCAGGGTTTGTGCACTTTAATGTGACAGAATAACTTTCCAACAAATCTCAATGAAGAAAAAATACCTGATACGTGTTGTAATCTCGTTTGAGATTGGGCCCATTGCCAAAATAATTACTGAAGTCAGCGTGTCTGACGTTCAAATAGGTGACCACAAGCATCCATTTGAGCCTCAATTTTGAGAGTTCCGGAAATCCGCGCAATACTTCCTGCTCAGCTCTTTTCAGTTCTCGTCTTTTGGTAGATAGGCGATAAAAAATGTTGCCTGGTCGACTTACAATAATATCGGAGCTAAATTTTGAAGTCGGTTGGAGTTGGAACTTTTCGTACACTTAAGCGTAAGCTTTAAGTTTAGGCTTAACATGATCCTAAGGCCTTGGCGAACAACCCTTATAAGGACAAACTTTATGGCCTGCGCGGATCGGCATCAGCTGACTTAGACTTAACACTCAAGGCTTAGGCTTAAGTTTAAGCTTAGGTAACTTTGTTAGACCAAGTCTTAGGATAATTTGAAGCCTAAGCTTAAAGCTTAAGTATACGAAAAGTCAGTTTGATTTTGAGCGTCGTGTGTGGTCCTAGGGATTCCAAAAATTCCACCTCCTAAATTAAGGCCTAAGCGTAGGCTCAATGTCACAAATCGGCGTCAGCCGACTTAGGCTTAGGCTTAACACTCAAGGATCAGACTTAAGTTTAACTTCAAAGTCACAAAACCTACGAAAACGGCGTGATGATGTCATATCTGTTCGCATATTGATTGACTTTTGTATCTGAAAGCGGGAAACTGTCGGGAAGATAGCCATAGGCAGGAAGATGGCTATTCGTTCCCGAAATCACTCCGTACATCGTTATCTCGATCTTGTTGTATCGGTCGCCAAAAAACACCAACGGAACGGAAAGGCTGACTTTCGCGTCTGTCAACCTGGCTACTTTAGCAGTTTCAATACTGTCATCCTCATCAAGTTCTACTTGTTTACTGTAAGTATGTGACAGGTGTTGGCGGCCGTGGGCGAAGAATTTGCTCAACGGCACGTGACATTCAATGATCAATGCTAAGGAGGCCAGTGCAAAGTACAGTAAACAAAATTTGATGTTGGAAACTGCCATTTGGATTGGAGGAATGGAAATTTGCACTTTGAAGATTGAATAACTGAAATTGTGCCAAAATGTGAAGAGCTACAATTGAGTGCAAATACTGAATTTTCTCTAATAAAACCCCCTATAATTGAACGCACCCTTGTAATAGACCCCCGGTAGTCTTAAACTCCCGGGATTATATTAGAGAAAATACGGTATTGCGGCTGAACATATCCCAATAAGGGCTCAATAATATCCCCATAAGGGCCCGGGGCCCTTATTGGAGGAAATACGGTATAACTATGATAACAGGAAAATCGTTCTTAAAACGGACACTTTTTGTAGTTTCTTTACCGATTTTCTAACGGCAGACGTTTGCATTAATGACTTTTCCATCAAAATTTTTAACCATATTAGCTTAATAATAAAACAGATTCATTTTTCATTTATTTTGTTTACTCAGCTGAATTTTGTGATTTAAAATTGGTCCAGGAAAATATCTCCTAACGGAATAAAAACAAAAAAGCAAAAAGATTTTTGAAGAAAAGATAAAATATTTATCCAAAAATGATGTGCAAAGTGATCTACGGCTGCATTGCTCTGCACTTTTTACAATGCCGAACTTGCACTCTTAAGTAAAATTGAACTCTTATTCCAAAAGGTCGAACAATTCGAGATTAGCTCTAATTTCAGTTTCACTTTTAGTTCAGGTTTTGCTTTGTTTCGTTATTGTTTCTTTATCTTTTGCAATATGGAAGAATTTGTTCTCCTTGAAGTTTTTGACGTTTTCTTTCTTATTTATCAAAAAATAATTTGCAAAATGAGCTAATGAAAAGGGTATTCGTGTCACAGAAGTGGTTCTTTTTTGTAACAGATTTGGAATTTGGTTTAAACTTATGCAGAGAGTTTCAGAATATTTGCTTTATGAATTCATTTAATTTGAATAATTAACAAAGGAATATATTATATACACTGTAGGCACTACAGTCTTCCCTCTCTAATCGATCCGTTTCGGCCGAAATGCGCCGGATTAGAGAGGGTGCCGGATTGGAGAGGGCCGGATTAGAGAGGGAATTTCTATACAAAAAATCCGTTCCAGCAAAGTGGTGCCGGATTAGAGAGGTGATCCCAAGAATGGGCAAAAATACACAATTTTTTAGTATGAATAAAACCTAGCTAGATCGACATCGAAATAAGCGTTCTAGATGGGTGCCATTTAACTTTAAAAAATTTCCATTTTTTTTAGTTAACCCTTCATTGCCCGACCGTGGAATTTTGCTGATTTCAAACCCCAAAAATTCCAATTTTTGAGGTTCGAAAGTCGTAAATAAGCGTTCTAAATGGGTCCCATTTAAATTTAATTTTAACTTTTGCAGACGTTTGCATTAATGACTTTTCCATCAAAATTTTAAACCAAATTAGCTTTATAATAAAAGAGATTCATTATTTTGTTTACTCAGCTGAATTTTGTGATTTAAAATTGGTCCAGCAAAATCTCTCCTAACGAAAAACTTAAAGAAACGAGAGCAAAAGGATTTCTGAACAAAAGAAAAAAATACTTATCCATAAATTATTTTCAAAGTGATGAAAGTGCGGCATTGCTTTGCACTTTTATGATGATAATGATGGGCAAGGAATTTGTTCAATGGCACGTGACATTCGTTGAAGGTGACATTCATGGTGACAATTGCGAAGCACAAAAAGCAAGATTTGATGATGGAAACTGGCATTTGGATCGAAAGTTGAAAATTTGCACCAATGAGGTCAAATCTACTAAAAACCTATACTATGGTTGAAAACTATAGTATAGTTTTGAAATACATTTTCATTCTTATCTCTGCTTCTGGAACATTATAGGAAACGAGTAATGACTCAAATTAATGCTGGAACCTTTCGATTGAGCCATAGGTTGCATTCCCCGAATAAAGCCTCTCAAGCAAGCCCGTAACTAGGGGGGGTTGTAACCCCCCCATCCGAAATTCGAAAGCTAAAAAAAACAATAGGGTCCCCCTATGGTTTTAAAAATTTTCGAGTAAATTTTGAAAAATACGCCCTAAGAATGCGTTTTTTCACTTATCAACCCCTTGAAATCTCATACCCTCCCGAAATAATAATCGTACGAAAATAATTCTTTCATTGCTCCATGAAAAATTTGTCATTGCACTTGTTATTAAAAATGTCTTACAAAAGACATTTTAAAAAAACGAAAAGTTTTTTGTGAAAGGTTACATCAAATTTGAAGTAAACTTTTCAAACTTTTTAATAAATATGTAAAATGCATATTTTTATACTTTGTGCGCAAATGCAACACTTGGAGCTGGACAAAGGAAATTTATTATCAAAAGTAAAGTCTAGTCAAAAGTTTAAACCAAACGAAATTATTTCGACCATTCTCAAAATGGACACTTTTTGTGGTTTCTTTACCGATTTTCTAACGGCAGACGTCTGCATTATTTACTTTTCCATCAACTTTTAAACCAAATTAGCTTAATAATAAAAGAGATTCATTTCCATTTATTTTGTTTATTCAGCTGAATTTTGTGATTTAAAATTGGTCCAGCCTCTCCTGGCGAAAAAAATATATTCTTGGACGAAAAATGGTACTTTGGACAAAAATGGTATTTTCATACCCCTATACTAGCGGTCCAGCACGTACTAGCGGTCCAGTATTGGCTACGCCAGTACGCCAGCAGTGGCTTTTCTTCATCCTAAATCAGTATGCGCTCAGTGGCTTTGGTACCCCCGGGGTCAAATCTGACTTCAAATTCGGACTCAGCGGAGTCGATTTACTATATAGCGACAAAATTTGGAGCCTCGAAACTTTTCCGTGTTGACATACCATTCTATCAAATTTCGCGCAGGGGGTATCCGTGTCCGATCCCGACATCACCACAATACGAATGTTACGAGTAGCTGAACAATTCCTATAGAAATTAGACACCAAAGGGGGTATATCATAGATTTTTTCGAGTTTATGGTCGGGTTCGGAATTTCTCTGCAAAGTACAATTTTAGGGTAATTTTTATGCGGGGAACACGAATTTGTGGTTAGTTTTTAACGAAACTCAGGATTTTTGTGAGAAAAAAAAATAGATTGTCCGACCCGGGGATCGAACTTGAGACCGAAAACTCCAACTTTGGAGACCTATATCTCAGAGTAGATGTCCATTTAGCAAAAACGGACATTTGTGTCGTCGAGTTACTTTTTGATAATCTATCGATTGCCAAAGGCCAAATTCCAAAAGCTCAAAACTTGCAAATTTGACCCATTTTTGGGCATAAACAGCAAACTTACAAGGAGTCACATAGGATTGGATGTGAGCTTTTGGAATTTGACCTTTGGCAATCGAAAGGCTATCAAAAAGTAACTCAACGACACAAATGTCCGTTTTTCCTAAATGGACATCTACTCTGAGATATAGGTCTCCAAAGTTGGAGTTTTCGGTCTCAAGTTCGATCCCCGGGTCGGACAATCTATTTTTTTTCTCACAAAAATCCTGAGTTTCGTTAAAAACTAACCACTAAAAACAAAAACAAAAACAAAACCATTAAAAACTAACCACATCCATTTAAAACTGTATTTTCCAGGTAACTGTCTAGCCGTGCTCCCTCGCGAACTTTGAGCGATTATATCTCAGAGAGGATGTCCATTTAGCAAAAACCGACATTTGTGTCGTCGAGTTACTTTTTAATAATCTATCGATTGCCAAAGGTCAAATTCCGACAGCTCACATTTAACCCTATGGCTCTCCTTGTCAGAAAACCGATATCCAAAAAAACGAGTTTGAGGGGCGGGTGGAGCTTCTGGGTTTACTCAAGAACAGTTACAATAGCTCATGTACTTTTAATCACAAAAGCTTTATTTCATTTCCGTTACAAAAAAATATATTACAAAATATCATCAAAGAATTTCATAACAACATAAGTCAGTGCAAAGTACCAACAAACAGATTAGTCAGAAGCGACGCAACGAGAGCAGAAAGAAGCGCAATGATGCTAGCAGCTCCAAAGACGGTAAGTTGTGGTGCAATGAGAACATGTGCCACGAATAGAAAAATCGTGAACGGAAAATAGAAAAGAAGGAATATACTTGCAAATGATTGACATGTATGATGACTAGGCTGCGGATTTTCCGGACATGAAAAATGCCATTTTCGGACACAAAATCGGACATTTCCGGACATTTTCGGACAAGTAAAAATGCTAAATCAATAGGGAGGACTCTATTGATTTTTTTGGCAAAAATTATTATAATTATTTATTATAATTATTTTTTATTTAATTTCTCAAACCATAGGGAAATGGTATGAAAAATCATTTTCGGAAAAAAACTTTTGCCAAAAAAATCAATAGGAGGGGGACCCTATGGTTTGAAAAATCATTTTCGGAAAAAAACTTTTGCCAAAAAAATCAATAGGAGGGGGACCCTATGGTTTGAAAAATCATTTTCGGAAAAAAACTTTTGCCAAAAAAATCAATAGGGTCCCCCTATTGATGTACATGTCCGAAAATTTTGATACAAGTCGCAAAATCGGACATTTCCGGACATGTCCGGAAAATCCGCAGCCTAATGATGCCGCAGAGGTTTATCTTTCATGAATCGAAATATACAAATCTGAGCACAAATCGCGGCGTAAAAACCAACGCAGAAGCCATAGTATGGGGAAAAGCAGGATCAAATGCTGGAATGTTGCAGGCGACAGTAGTCTGAAATCAAAAAGTTAACTTACAAGGAACACTCACCAGGTGAAACGTGATGGATAGGAATTTACCCCACCTTGTGGGCATTCGAACGGTACCCATCTTTTTTGCCTATACGTTACGAAAAAAAGTTATTCGTTACG
Organism: Ditylenchus destructor; assembly: GCA_022814885.1. Taxonomy (NCBI): domain Eukaryota; kingdom Metazoa; phylum Nematoda; class Chromadorea; order Rhabditida; family Anguinidae; genus Ditylenchus; species Ditylenchus destructor. The sequence goes on from JAKKPZ010000242.1 coordinate 79,579, forward strand.
GAAAGTTGGGTTTTTACAAGGAAAAAGCGAGAAAATCCGACTTCAGAGGCCGTTTCGGGCGTTTTTGTCTATGAAAGTGCCAAAAACAATGTCATATCCTTGTTATCCGTAATTTTTTGGGTAAGATTAACACTTTTTCAGAATTTTTTGAGAAAAAAATTTTTCACGTTTTTTGCTACCAGCCGAAAAAACGTGAAAATTTTTTCTCTCAAAAAATTTTGAAAAAAGTGTTGTCTTACCCAAAAAATTACGGATAACACGAATTCGTCATTATTTTTGCCACTGTCATAGACAAAAACGCCCGAAAACGGACTCTGAAATCAGATTTTCTCGCGTTTTCCTTGTAAAAATCCAACTTTCCGTACAAGGAAAACTTTTTTTCGCAATGTGTTAGGAAAAAAGATTGGTACCGTTTGAATGCCCACAAGGTGGGTAAATTCCTTCCCTGTGTATCACGTTTCACCAGGTGAGTGTTCCTTGTTAGGTTATAGTCCCAAAAAGGGAGTATAATACACTTTGTGGAAAAATAAGTCGCGATAAAAAAGCGTCACAGGCAAATTTTTTGAAAAATTTTGCCTTCAATCTTTAAATTTATTTCAATGATAAATTATAGTCAATTTTTAAAGAGAAAGCCATTTTTTATTAAAAATTTTGCCTGCGGCGCTTTTGTGCCGTAAATTTTTCTATATTTCTGGAAAAATACACTAATGTAGGCACAATTTATACACAATGTTCCTAGATATATGGAGAAAGTCGCGATAAAAAAGCGTCATAGGCAAATTTTTTGAAAAAATTTGAAGAATTTTTGAAAATTTGGAGTAAAATTAGAGAAAATTTTCAAAAATTTGGGAAAAACCTTCAAAATTGACCATTTTTGACGCGCTACATTAAAAATAATTGCAGATTCATGATCAGCACATCAAAAAACCCTTAAAAACACATTTTACTGAAAATCCGGAAAAATTTGCTTTTTTGTCATTTTCAAACCATAGGGGGGGAGTACATGGTTTTCGAAAAATCGATTTTTTGAAAATTTAGAAAATTTTTA
>JAKKPZ010000243.1:0-80236 GCA_022814885.1 Ditylenchus destructor
AAAAATGTAATTTTATTTATAGCCTGGAAATCTTGTTCAAAGTCTGGAGAGAATGCCGAAAGAAGTCACCAAAACTGCGAAAGAAGAGGAAAAGACCAAGGAAATGACAGCGGAAAAGAAGACGGAAAAAACGCAGGAAAATACGAAGGAAATTACAGCGGAAAAGAAGTCGGAAAAAACGAAGGAAATGACAGCGGAAAAGAAGTCGGAAAAAACCAAGGAAATGACAGCGGAAAAGAAGACGGAAAAAACGAAGGAAATGACAGCGAAGTCGTCCGAGGACGAAGCGAAACACCGAAATTGTGAGTGTGTTTAATTAATTTTTTAAATCTACCCTGTGTATCCTAGCGTACTTCATATAATATCAGTGATGAAATGATCCATAATTGGTAATAACATTTGAAATTTCGTAGCTCTTGTCTTTCATCCTATCTTCTAATTTTACTATTAATCCGGTACTTGGAACTTTATTCATATTTACTCTCGTTCAAATGAATCAATGTTTTTAACAAAAATGTTTTTAACGAACTTCTTTCTGCGTATCCCTATAGCAGATTTCCCCTTTCTTTATCTCAACAACTACTTCGTAACGTACAGTTATCAATTGTGCAAAAATTCGTTTAGAGCAGACCATTGAGGGTATATATTTCTATTGATTTTCAGTTTCTCGTCCCAACATTAAAGAAATTCTGGACTGCGATGATGAGATCAAAAGTCAAGCGGTCGACGAAGAAAAGCACCTCAAGAAGATGAAAAATGCCAAAGTGGAACATTTGCCTCTGGAACTTGATGCACGTCCACAATTTACGGTATGTATGCAAATAAAAACAGACAGCGTAACGAAAATTGAGCTATGGCCAGAGAAGATAAAAAGGGGTACGGGGTATTAAAAATGATATCAAACATCACTTGACTATATCATTCAGAACACAGTCCTCCTTTATAATACCATTCTCATTGCATTAAGCTCCTTTTTATTTTTTAACCGTTAAATTCCCGTTTTTAGTGAAAAACAAAAAATCTCAGAATTTTGAATTACATTATTGAACTGATAGGGTGCCGTTGAAAACTTCTTACGTAATTTGAACAAAAACGATGAGTAATGTGTTTTAATTGAATTGTGTTTAGCTCTTTGGTGAGAATATTCCGCTAATTGATCGCGACGTCTTGGACGAAATTGAAGCTGTGTCTCTCAAAACAGTGCTCAAAAATGGTGACGTGGTAGAAAGCAAATTGCCAAACTTCTGGAACCGAACGTTTGTTTTTGATTACAACCAAATTGTATAATGAATGTTTTTGTTGTTAGATACACCGTGAAAAGCGTTCTGAAAAGCAGCCGGAATGCGTACATTGTTGCTGATATGAAACACGAAGACCGTATGTATTTCATGAAACTCGAGAAACCAAAGATTCCTGTTCATTGCTCTTCAATCAAGGTAGGATTGTTAAAAGCTATGCTTTTCTAGTCATAAGTACGTCATCCTTTCGGTAAGTTTTAACTAGTGAAGTAAATAAATCCAGCTAATGGATGGAATTGTCTATTGTATAATTAGTAACGGTGCTGGGAGAGTACACTTACAAACATCTGTTTCGACGTTTGGAAACTTTGGACAGACAACTTTCGCCTAGGCCAAGACTTAAATTAAGGCTTAAGCTACATATGGCACATGGCTATTGACCGGCAAGTGTACGGTACTCAAGTTACACCCCTATTTTTGCCGACCCAAAAACCGTCACTATTTATAACATTAAACAATTATGAATTTCCGTAAGGTGCTTTGTATGTTTGTTGTTTTTGTGCTTGTTAAACTTAAAGCACTCGTTCTGTTTAAATTGTGACTGGACATTCATAAAATGGCCAAATTCGAACCAAATATGGGAAATCCAGCTGCAATATTTCAGAATTTGTAAATAGACATACGTGAACCATTCGATTTAATCAGCTAAACTGAAAACTTTTAGAATGAACTAAAATTCCACCAGGAATCTTGCAAGACGAAGGAAAAGTTTCGCGAACATTTCCTGCACATGATTGGCCATGGAATCGTGCCGAACGAATATCGATTCATAGTGACTCATCTTGGTAGTTACAACCTATGTGATCTTCGTCGCAAGATGGGTAATGCTCCGGAAATAGCAGAGTTTTCTACTCAGGACGCAGTTCGCTTGTGCATGCAAACCCTGCAAAGCATTCACGATATTCATTTGTGCCGCTATCTCCACCGGTATGATTGTTCTGTTTTGGTATAAATATATCCTCCTAAACAAGGAGGAGCTTAGAGCTCAAATAGATGAGTTTGTTTAATTCAGTTCCAGGACGGGTATTGATCAAAAGGAATTTCCAGTAGAGTGAAATTGCCTTTTACCATTCCACAATGTTGGATTAGGTCATTTCTGGATGAAACCTTATTTTTTCTCGTATTAATTTTACTGTGATTAAATTGATGTAATTCAGAGATATCCAGCCAAAAAACTTTGTCGTCGGCACAGCGTCATCGGACAAGAACCTCGTCTATATGGTCAACTTTGGATTAGCATTCAAATACTGTAAGAAAAATAAAGCAAAAACTAGGTAAGTTCCTAATTTTTTTTGTGTTTGATAGCTTCTAATGAGCATTTGTCATAGTATGCTGCCAAAGTTTCCATATCTGAGTTTGCGTTTCCAAGCGAGGGCCTTCCACTCCGGATCAGAATACACGCGCTTGTGCGATTTGGAATCGTGGCTCTATATGTGCTTTTGGTTCTTCGACAGCAAGTGCCTGCCTTGGGACGAATTTGCGGAACATGGAGGTCCTGAGCGCAGAATATTCAACTTTAAGGAACTTCTATTTGATGGAATGTGTAAGTTTTTCATGCAAATAGCACTTTTAAACAGTGGCATATTCAAGATTTTTTTGGGTAGGGTACTGCTTTAGTAAATTTTTTACGATGATTGACTAAATATTCGGAAGAAAATATAACTACAGAAATCAACCAAATTTTTTTCTGTGTTCTGTTACTTGTTACTTGTTCTCCGTGATCAATCATCCACTTGCTCGGGTAGCGAGTTTCTGATGCGGAGGTAGCCCATTTACGATGCTTCTCCATTTTTCTCGGTCTTGCGCGATTTCCATCCATTCTTTTCCTGCTATTTCAGTGATTTGTTGCTTCCAGCACAGAGGTTTGCCCCAGTTCTTTGGTGCTTTGGCTTTTGGTTCCCATGCGGTGGCAATTTTTGTCCAGCGATTGTCCTCGCGTCTTGCAATATGTCCTGCCCAGCGGAGTTTTCGTTTCTTCGCTTCTTCTACGGCGTCTTGGAATTGTGTCTGCTGGCGGATTGAGTTGCTTGTTATTTTGTCTCGTAGCGAAATTCCGAGGATTCGTCGTTCCATTGCTCTTTGTGTTGTTCGGAGACGATTTTCTTGTGTTTTGGTGAGGCTCCAAGTTTCGCATCCGTACAGCAGTGCAGCGAGGATAGTTGTGTTGAATATGTTGGCCCGTAGTTTCTTGTCTTTGAGCTTTTTGAGCACTTCGTTTGTGTTGCTGTACGCATACCATGCTGCCTTGATTCTTCTGTCTATTTCTCCGTTCATTCTTTCTTTGTGATCTTGGTTTTGCTCTTGACCTAGGTATACGTATTTGTCGACTCTTTCGATTTCTTCTCCTTCCAGTGTGAGGCGGGCGTTGGTCTTGAAGTAGTGCATCCATGCCGTTTTGCTTTTGTTGATCCTCAGACCTACTTTTGCGCTTTCTTGGTGGAGTTCCTCGAGCTTCTTCTTCGCATCGAACATTGTGATGAATGATGATGTCGTCTGCGAATCGTAAGTATGTTAGTCTTTTTCCGTCTATTTGGAATCCTCCTTTATTCCAGTTTAGCCTTCGGAATATTCTTTCTAGTGCTGCGTAGCACGCAGCACTAGCACTAGAAAGTGTTCTGTTAAATATTCCTATGTAGCTGTAAGCCACTTTCCTTCGTTTCCAGTTGAGTGAAGCTCATGTTATACTTTTTGGATATCTAACTATTCTGATCAGATACGCCTGGAAGTAGTTATTTTTAAAGGTTATTTAAAGTTTGTATTTTTTCTACATTTCCATTTAAGTCTGATCTTCTTTCAGTTGATAAAATCATCATTGCTCGAAAGCGCTGCTCCAAGGCAAAATTCCTGCTCGCGCTTCGTGACAAACTCTATCGCGATTTCCTGTCTACGACAAAACCGGAGGGCTTAGTGATCGACTATCCGACTTATGCGCAGGCGATTCTGTCAATAACGGAAGAAGTGAATATGGACTGGGATGCACCGTTTGAATGGCAAGAGATGCTGGAGCGAAAATACTGGGTATGTTTATTTTAATCTTGCAATATATGTACCGACCTTAAAAGTTTACCGAATTATCCACATAGAAAATTGTTTTGTCTGAATAAAAGAATCTGTTAACATATTTTCCACTGTAATTCGATAAATTTTCGTTTGTGCGAATTTTTTGTCAAACAGCCGTTTTTTACTAAATACTTATTTCAGTACAAATGTGCGAAGCCGACACTGTATCAGAACGTTAAATAAGCTACTGTAACTGAAAAGAATTTGTTATGTAACAGTACTTGTAATTGCTTTGCAAAATGTAATGTGTAATAAAAGATTCTTACCTTATAGAGTCCTTCACCGAGTACCAGAAAACGACAAAGGTTGTATTCAGTTTGAGCAAAAATGATCTAAACAGTACAAATTTTAAATAGATCCAAATATAAGAAGTTCTGTTTTACTTAAAATTTGCGCAATTTATATATTAACTCGGTCTGCACAAAAGCCAAAATTATATCGAACTGTGACATTTCAGTTAGAAGAGACATTCAAGACATGGCGATTAAAGTAGAACACGATTATTGATTTGGGCACTAAACACCTTTTGTGAGGCAGTCGGCAAAAATAATTAATAGACCGAGAAAAAGTTAAGAAAATAAATGTGAAATGAGGGTGAGATCGTGCCATGCTGTAATATAGTCAACTCTCTTTATAATGGCGGTTTCAGGACTGGATAAAATCGCGACGCCACTGCCTTTTAAGGTCCTTTTTGGGATTTTTTCCTTTCTATTTGGGCTTAACCGGTGTCAATTGTCTCCATGTTAGGTGGCAATTGCGAAAAACACAAAATTTTTATGGAGGGATGCAACTACTATCATCCACGCATCTGAATACCGACATGAATTTCTAATAATAATGAAGTCTGTGTGATTTTCTATTTTAGTTTCTTTTTGATACCAAAGTTTAGGTACAAACAATTTAGAACTGTTAAATAAATAAATAGATGAAAGATTTAAAATACTGCCTATTACTAGATAGGAGTATAGTTTCTTCATTTAACCCTTCATTGCCGAGTGTATCCGTTCGGATCAGGGTTGTGCCGAGTGACTCGAAACTCGACTTTTTCGCCGACTCGAAACTCGACTCGAGGAATTTCGGCCGACTCGACTCGAAATTTCGGCCCTAAAAAAATTGGAATTTTGGCCACATTTTTGTAAATTTTCAATGTATTTTAAGCGGTATTTTTGGCAAACAGGCTTAATATTTCAAAAAATTTTCGCCTGCGGCGCTATTTTTTTCTCCCACTTTGTATTATGTCCATGGTGGGGAAATTCGATAAATGCAAAGGAAGGCTTCATCGAAGCTTTATCGAAGTTTTCTAGTAAGCGCGAATCGCCGGCCACTATTTTCCGCTGTTTCCCAGCTGCGCGCATTCGTTTTCCTCGTTGGAAAGACATCAAGGAATGCGCGCAGCTGGGAAACAGCAGAAAATAGTGGCCGGCGATTCGCGCTTACTAGAAAACTTCGATAAAGCTTCGATGAAGCCTTCCTTTGCATTTATCGAATTTCCCCACCATGATTATGGCTCATTGTTTATCGCCAACCTTGGGCCGAAAATTCATTAAATTTTCAATAAATATTCAATAATTTCAATGTTAGAATTTATTTCAATGATAAATTTTGGTCAATTTTTGACGTTTTTTCCAATTTTTATAAAATTTCCGCCTGCGGCGCTTTTTTTTGCCATATGTTTATTGGTCTACTTACCCAGAAATATGAATCATCAGGAAATTTGACTCGAAAATGACTCGAAACTCGACTTTTTCGTCGACTCGAAGAATTTTCGGCCGACTCGACTCGAAACTCGACTCGAACTTTTCGTCGACTCGGCACAACCCTGGTTCGGATACGATATTGATCTTCTCTCTCCTTCACAAAAAGAAAGAAACGAATGAGTGTTCATTATTCATACAAAGAGTGTGTCTGTAAATAGATCACATAGAAAAGAGAAATAAACAATGGCAGCCATCATGATTTTGATAAAGACAGCTCACCAAAAGGAAAGCTAATGGTAATGCAGACATTCTGTCTTTTTTCTATGGCTCCGGCAATGAAGGGTTAATAGCTTTTCGCGCCATGTGGTCAAAACGCCAACATTATAGTCAAAATCTAACCGTCTGCCACACACTATTTCGTCGCCTTTGCTCTGAAGAGAGAAAAGGAAAGGCAGTGGGAAATAACCAGCTTCTCTGCGCTCTGCCTGTCCCTGCAGTCTTTTCTGTGCGCCGCACAATAGCACCAAATCGACCCACAACCAACACAAAGCGCTGTCCTCAGCCAACGTCTTCGGTTTAATTACCCGACTTCCAAAGTTACCAAACCCTTTTCGATTTTATAAATAGGCGCGAATTTAAACGTGAATTTCGAAATTTGAAATGGTGAGGAAACTATCCTCCTATCTAGTAATAGGCAGTACAGTTCAGGAGGGGGGTTTACTCAACAGAAAAAACGGTACTTATTTGTAAGTCATTATGACCCCAAACATTTTCAAATGTCGAATTGCAGACTGGAATTATAAGGGCCAACATTACTTTACGGTTGATTCACTAATGGTGAACGAAATACTGATGGAAATCAGATCACCTAGTACAAAGAAGTTATTGAAACAAGATTGACAAGGCGACAAAATATTAGTATGATCAACTAGAAAAAGCACCGCCGCTATCGCGGCGTCCCGCGCCGAAAAAAAATTTTTGTTTAAAAAATTGTCTAAAAATTTTTTGTATAAAAAATTTTTGTCTAAATTTTTTGAAAATCTGTATCAGCACATCCGTACGAACATTTTAAGCTATCACTTGCCCGGAAATGAGCCGTGGAAGGGGTCTAAACGTCAGTGGACACTGACGGACGGACACTGGCTTCTTAGTAAAGTAACATTTTGATTCATTGTCATCGCCATTCACTGTATGGAAACAGTGCCGCAGCTTGGGCATTTTTGAACCCCGGGGAATTTTCAGAAACAAAAGGGGGGACCCTTTTGTTTTTTTGTGAATTTATTTTTGAGGCATTCTTAGGGGTGCTTGTTCCAAAAGCTGGACCCCGGGGAATGTCCCTATTTCCCCCTATGAAGCTGCGGCCCTGTATGGAAATACGAAATGAATTTTGAATGCATAGTGTTCCACGGCGAAAATTGTACATATTTTCAGGGAGGCTATAAAAGGAACGAAGCTATCATTTTTATGCGTGTTTGCAAACTTTGTCGTCTTCTACCGCTCGTACTAACAAACTCATCGCTATCTCTCGCTGCAATTCCGATCTACAAAACGCTCCTGTAAGATGGTATTACATCATTGATTCTGTACTACTTTTAAATTAATGACTGTGTATTTCAGAGGAACTATCGATATTCGCCTGCAGAAGAAGCCCAAATGGACGAATTCGGCAAGGAATGGAAACGCACTCGTGGCCGTCGTGGAATCAAAGGACCACTTGCGTGGAGAGAGTTCAAGCGGCGCAATCCGTGGGCAATGAGAATTACCTCTGATTCTCTAAGACAAAAGTGAGTTTTTTTATATTCAGCAATTTTAAATTTCGTAAGAATTTCTACATTAGTTCGCGTTTCTGGATAGCATAATTTTCCGTAGCTGCGCGACGAGGAAGTTGGTAGTGCTAGATTTGTGCTAAAGCAATAGGCGCTAAAGCATGAAAGAAGTCATATCGTGATTTTGTTCTACCTAAGCTGTGAGTTATAGAAATATAAGAACTATGTTTCAGGGAAGGCTACGAGTCTCGTAAAGCTATATTGGGTCATTTACTTCAAAATGTGATCTGGAAGTAAACAGCGATGACGAAATTCGATTTGAATATGCCTCTTTTCGCGCCTTTGGCATACAGTATATGAGGTATTTTGAGGCTTTAGAAGGACTCTTGAGTCACTATGATGAAACCCTTGGATAGTAAATCGACCCCGCTGAGTCCGAATCCGGGATCAGATTTGAACTTTGATCTTTGATTTTTGAACTTTTTCCTTTAAAATTGGGATTTTTCCATATTTTAAAGGAAAAAGTTCAACACAGAAGAGCTTTGAGCCCCCTTCGATAGCGTCGCAAGACAGGCTTGCTGAGTCTCACTCAGGAAGCAAGAGGAACTGTGTGGCGAAGCCCACGGCCGAGCTTAACGTCCCGGTAAAATCTCAGAACTTTCAGAGCACTTTAATAGAATTACTAGCTTATGCTAGGTCGCGGCTTTGACCGTATATCAAAAAAATCTGATCCCGAATTCTGACTCAGCGGGATCGATTTACTATCCAAGGGTTTCATCATATTGACTCAAGAGTCCTTCTAAAGCCTCAAAATACCTCATATACTGTAAGCCAAAGGCGCGAAAAGAGGCATATTCAAATCGAATTTCGTCATCGCCATATCACATTTTGAAGTAAATGACCCAATATCAATAGGTCTTTATATTTTTCTACGTAATCAATGTGCTTAATATGTAAAAGGCACTCCTATTTGCTCCACTATTTACTTCATACAAATGTTGTTAGTTGGTAAAGATTAAAAAAGTGATCTCGGTTGAGGTGCTTGAGAAAAAATAGTTTATAAAATTTTGCTTCATATCATTTATAGGTATACTCACATCAAGAAGACACAGTACTGGGCTTGGTTCGCTCGCCGACACGCCAACTGTCCGTTCGGTCACGCAGTCTGTTATGCTGGTGGATTTGACGCTCGACCCGACTACGACGCCATCGATGACATAATTGCTGCGGAAGCCACTGCCGCTGATGACGCTCCGAACGCCGCTGCTCCGATAACAAATAACAATGCCGCTGCTCCGAATACAAACCACAACAATGACACTGCACCTGTGACAGCCGCAACCGTCGCTGAAAACGTAGCAACCCTTCCCATTGCCAACAATGCCGCTGCTGTTGCCGTCGCAATTACGCAGAACTGAAACTAATAACGTCATATTCTATTGTATTTCATTGATTGTCGTTGTGTTGTGTAATCATCTAATAAAACTTGTGACTGACATTTATTGTCTATAAACAATGTGTAATTTTTCAAGAGCAGCGTTTCATTCCGCTTCTGGTAGTTAATGTGTAGAGAGCAGTAGATTGTACCTGCATTGCTTCTAATTTTGTATTACCTGTTGTATATTAACATAATTTCTGTAAGTTATGAGTAAAGCTTTGTAAAAATTGGGGAAGAGAATGGCTGCGATGCTCATAAATCTTTCATCGATGAAAGAGAGGGAAGAACGCTAAAAATGGGCACTTCTTTCAAAATATTTCCCCGACAGCTTTATTTTTAAGCTGACCATTTTTACAAAAGGGGGAAAACGTTTTCGCGTAATCGCCAAAATATGTAGGAGCAAGGAGACCTTTGCTCCCAAATGGCTTGTTTTGCTTCAAAAATTTTTTCCTCCAAAGTTTTTGGACTCAAACAATCAGTTAGCAGACAGATAAAGAAGGGAAAGTTTGCCTTCTACACAACAAAGAAACCATAAAAGAAAGATGATTTTCTTTTCGTTGTTCATAGCCTTTGTTTTGAAAACACAATGAAATGAATTGGATCTAAGTGCTAAAATCCCCAGACATAGGCGAATTTTTTATTTGCTTTATTTTTTATTTCCCGATGTGGTTTTAATGTGATTTGATATGAGTTCAAAATAATCGGTTACATATTGTTTTAAAAATTGTGCTTGTGCTTATATATGGTTTGGGACATTTGCGAAATCGAAACTGGAATCCGTTTCTATTAAGGGGGATATGCGTAAAATAATCGGTTACATATTGTTTTAAAAATCACTTTCGACTAATCGAAACGATTCCTGTGATCGAGCATAGTCGATCGATCGTCTTCACCCCTAACCAGTATAAACTATTGGGTTGTCGGGCGTCGCGTGTCAAAATTAATTATTTGAAATCGGCTGTTTTGCCGCGTTTTGTGAACAATATAACATATACATTGAATCAGCATTAGCGCCAATTTGAAATTTTTTTTCATAAATCTATTTTACGAAGCATTTATGTTTTCTTCCATTTAAATTGTTCTCTCATGCCACCCAGCGGAAAATTAAGCACATCGGCCTTGCTTATGACTAACGCAATTTGCTTGCATAATTCACTCAAATTAATTATTTCATTCAAGTCGTTAGAAAAAATAAACTTTTTGCAGAATTCTGTTTCTTCATTTATTGGATGGAAGCATAGTTAGGCCTCTATGCAAATGGGAATTTGCCGGGAGGTTGCAGAAGGGGTTAAGTTTTTTATTTCCATACTATAGGTAGTTGATGACACCGCGGAATATAAAAATTCTTTTCCACACGAGCAAAACTTTAAAAGCTGTTTCCACAGAAATATGTTGAAATTTTTGTGTTATACAAATGAATGATTTTAAAGCTAAACCTCGATATAAGCCTCGGTTTCGACTAAGCTATGCTTATATCGTGGTAATCCTTAAATATTTTTTACTTTCGTGCTATTCATAGAGATGGCGTGCGCCCTATTCGCCTAAACCCCGTTCGCCTAAACCGATTCGCCTAACCCTATTCGCCTAAACCCTGTTCGCCTAAACCCCGTTCGCCTAAACCCCGTTCGCCTAAAGTTTACCGTCGAGTGATTACCGTAGCGCCCTATTCGCCTAAACCCAGTTCGCCAAAACCCTGTTCGCCTAAAGTTTACCATGGGGATAAAAATGCTTCAGAATTCAAATTTTGCAAATATATTTTATGAATTTGATTGGTTTAAATGATTTATCGACAATCTAAACATCTGACAAACATTTAATAATCTAAACAAAAACCTATTTTGACGGGGTACGGTCATTACCCCCGGTCAATACCCCCCGCGGTCAATACACCCCCCCCCATAATTTTCATAAAAGGCCTATAAACTGATCAAAAATATGCCGGCATTGCTCCCAAACAGATTTCACGTGCCAAACAGATTTCACATTTAGGCTCCCGAACAAGGATTTAGATGCCCAAATATGGGAAGGTCTCGATTCTGGGGGTAAGGGAAGAACAATATGGGGCCTAAGGGACTTAATCTTAGGCTTAAGCTCCCGAACAACCCTTATAAGGGCTGCGCGACTTTTGGTTCAAGCTAGTCGACAATCGCTGTTCCAAGTGGCAAATGCAATTCCTCCAATTCTGGGGGTTTTTACCCCCCGAATCGAGATCTCATATATTTGGGCATCTCGCGCAGGCGTCCAAAATGAGTAACTTTGACCATTGTTAAAGTCGCTAACTCTCGGGGATTTACTCAAACCTTTTATTTACTCTTTATTAGCTTTGGGGATGTTCAAAGAGCACCCACGTACGAATTCCAGGGACCGGTGCGATCACTTCAGTGATCGCTTTCCCACAGAAATCGCGGATTTAACAACATATCAGCCTCTATCGGGGCGGATGTGCCCAGCGCATAGAACACACTCACCTAGATATCGGCAAATTGTCCAGGGGACTTCTAATGCTCAACACTTTACTCAGCTTACCAGCTCTGTGAATGCTGTTGGACAGCATTTGCTGTTGGACAGGCACCGAAGATGAGTCCGCATTGTATCAGCAATAGTGTCTCTCACCTAAAGGGGAGACTTTGATTGGGGAGTCTAGATTGGGGATTATGCAGCGCCGAAAGGCGATGCCAAAATTGAGGGAAGGGACAAATAATCTCAGCCTAAATATGGGGATTTGAACATAATTTCTATTTACCTGTTTTATATTTAAATAAACTTTATAAACTTTAATTTGTATGCACCACAGAAAGGACTTAAAGGTATGGCACCAAGGGGAGATCAAACTCATAATTTAACTCCACCAAAAAAACCAAATTTTTTTCAAACTCGGAGCGAAAAATAATATTTTTTTCGGATTCTGCATCAAAAAGTACTCCTAAAACCGTGTTTCCACAGAAATATCGAGATTGACATTTTTATGAAAATTATGGGGGTATTAACATTCAGAACATTCTAGAATTGTACTGAACAGTCTAATCACTCGACGGTAAACTTTAGGCGAACGGGGTTTAGGCGAACAGGGTTTAGGCGAATAGGGTTTAGGCGAATAGGGCGTGTGCCCATAGAGATGGCTTAAATTTCAAGTTCAAAATGCCTAAAATCAGCACTCTGTGAAAATATAGAAAATTCCCCACTAATTTTCGCCAGTTTCGCGTACATCGCTGTAAAATCCTTTGTATTTTTGACAAAACATATATTTTGGGGATAAAAAAGTTATGGCCAACCCCCTCTGCAGCCCCCGGCAAATCCACACTAAAGTAAAGTCCTAGCAAAACTATGCTTTCATCAAAGCTTGCTTGTACCAATCTTGAGAGTATTATTGAACGAAGCTATTTCAGCGACATGGGTCCCATGTTTTGGCCATTATACGCTGTGGAGCAGTGTCCTAATTTGAGAAAAGCAGATATGTAAGTCGGGATTCTGTTATTTTTCCAGAAAACAAACATTGCTTTTTAGGCTTTTTGGTCTCACCAGCTATTCAAAATCGTTCAGAAGGGACATTTTTCTTCGTGTTTTGAGAACGAGAAGAGTGAAACCAGCGCTGATGCCGGATGCTTCAGCTTGCGCCGACCCAAATTATTATTGGTTTGTTTTAGAAATTTGGATGGATAATTTTAATACTTTGGTCGAAAAATATTTACCTAGGTTGTTATTTTTGCCTTTATATTGAATAGCGCAAATCAAAGTTGGATGAAGATTTTTGGATGAAAACACCCAAGAAAGAATAAATGATTCAATAAAACAGCATAGGATCGACCTTAGGATCATATGAATATACTTAAGAACAAAAAGATGAAAGAACAAAACCAAACTTTAGAAGCTATGTGTGTTATAGCTTTGAGTGAGGGAGGCAGCCTCGGACCCTTGATTATATAAAATAAAAGCCTGCTTAAAATAAAATGACAAAATTCAAAAGGTGGCCCTTTACTGTTTCAAAGCAAAATCAAAACAGAGGAAGCAAAAGAATTGAGAAAGGGAAGAAAGTACCAAAGATGGAATATGAAGAGGCTTTCTTTGACCTTAGCAGAGGAAAAAAATTCAATCCAAACCACCGCGCTTTGCATATGCGACACCTGCAAAATATGGGAATATATGAAAAATTGAAAAAGCACCACAAAAATGTCCCAATTTCATTAAATAAACGACTATGAAATCATAGCCGCTGAAATTTTTTCCCGCTACAGGCCTGTTGAAGTAGCAAAATGGATAGGTCACGTTTAACTTCTTCAAAAGTGTCATTTAATAAACTTGGCTCAAAGATAAATTTTGGAAAGCCAACAACCGAAATGTTAGTTAGAAGCTAAGGTTATTGGATTATATAACCGTGCTTTTGTAACGAATTTTTAGTCATATTTTCAATATCTCTGAGCTACATTTTTAAGGAAGTCTTGCTGGTATTCCGACGGTCAAAATTCAGTTGGAGAGGATGAAACTGGAACTACAAATAATAATGGGTCTTCTGCCGACGCTGAGAAAAATCCGCCGCCAAATAAGCATTACAAAATGGCAAAAACGAAAAGCAAGCATAAAGTGCAGCGAACTTGTGAATATCCCACATGGATGGGCATGGACCCCGAAGACTGGTTGGTTTCTTATAAATTTGACTTGAAAAGGAAGTACATGTTTGTCTTGTTGATCCTTTTTTGTATATCAAATTTCATCATTAACCGTTCAGGGTTCATACTTTTATACTTGAAATTTAAGGAGCATTTTTAAACGAGAAACTAACAGGCAAAACTGCAGACTATTGAAGTTTACATACACTTGCGTCTATAAATAACCGAACACGTTTGAAATTCCTGTTTTGGCGCCAAATTATATTGCATTTATATTATCACAAATTTATTACTAGAACATTTTGCCAACTTTTGTCGACAATTGAACAATTTCTAACATGTTTGGTTACTTGTGGCACAATATAGTGGACTAGTAGTATTGAAGTTTTTGCTGTAGTTTATAATCCATTCCCGTTCCTGTTTGCAATATCTCATTTCACATTTAAGGAAGTCTTGCTGGGGCTCCGATGGCGACGCTAAAAACCCAGTTGAAGTGGATGAAGCTGGAACCACAAACAATCGGAATTTTGTTTATGATGGAGAAAATTTGACGTCAAAGAAGCATTACATTGACGCATATGACTATTTGGCCCCTCCATCTGCATGTATTAGTCCTGAAAAACGGTTAGTTTCTTGCATGCTTCTAGCGTTATTTTGAGTTATTCTGCTATGATGTCACATGTTTTTCGCCTTTAATGGAAGTTTTTTATTTTCAGGCCTTCCTGCTCCTATATCCAAAACGATGTTCTCAATTATCAAAATGATGCGGGAATGTCGAATAATAAGGAAAATTCAATTAAGAACAGGTATTGTCATGGAATTATAAGAAGGATTTTGGCATAACAAAAGGACAAAAATTGTGTATTTGCTTAATGACACTCCACAAGCAATACAAACTCGATTTTAGAGAACATTTGTATCATGGTTATTTCCGGAATACCATGTATTTTTGTCATCAAAATACTTTTTATTTTTTCCGACTTAAAACATTTCCCATATGTAATTCCTTTTTAGGGATTCCGTATTACCTAATTATCGCAAAAATAAAAGCAAGCGTAAAGTGCAGCGAACTCCGGACTATCCCACATGGATAGGTATGGACGCCAACGACTGGTTAGTTTCTTACGAATTGATATTCTGAGTTGGCAATAATGAACAACGTATTTAATGTTACCTTTTATCTCGAGTTTAGGGCGTCTCATTGGTAAGCAGTCTACGATAATATCCGTGAAGTGAAATGAGGAACTGAACGAATTATGTTTCTTCTTCACAATGAAACATTTATTTTGAACATGCTCGAATTGAAAATTTTTGTTATTTTGCTCCATTCAGTTTTGTAAATAAACTTCTTCGTCTTAACTACTCTACAGTTTATGCAAATTGGTCATAAATGTAAATGACCAACTGGAAGATCCTAATTTGTTTTGTCCTTGGAGTAAAACTAAGTTTGTTTGTCAAACCAAAACAGAAATGTGGCAATCAATTTCATTTTAATTTCATGGTCTTTTGGAGAAAATTTTTAAGCGCTTCGCAATTTCACTTTCAGAATGCGATAAAAACAATATGCGTCATCCACTCCAGAATCAAGCCATATACGTTCGCCAAAAATAACGAATAAAATAAATTTTTATGGTTTGTCTCATAAGCAAAGCATCCAACACGCAAGACCAATTTTGGTGTTTTTACTTTTCGATTTGATTTGCTTAAAAGATGACTATCCCGGTGCGAAACTCGCTTCAAAAATTGGCTTTTGACAAAACGAAATATTTCATCAATTGTCAGCAGAGTTTCATTTTACAGTCACTCTTGCGTTTTGCCGAAATAATTTAAAGGCTTTGTACTTTTCATAGCTTCTAAGAATTGATTCATTAATTAATTATAGCCGGATGAGATATCATTAAAGATCCGTTCACATACTCGCTGGTCGCAGTAGTAGTAATCGCCGAGTATTTAGTGCTTTTTTGTGTCGCGTATAATTTTATTACTTTTCATTGCACCTATGTCTGTGCTTTATTTTTGTTAGGCCTATTGGGAATTTCTATTACGTATAGGAAAAGCCTATTCCAATTTTTGCCTGTTTTTAAATTTATGACCTATACGCTTCCGCGCAGATGCATTTTAGAAAACCACATTTATCTTTCCGTCCGTCCGTCCCATGGCCGTTAGACCCCTTGCACCGCTCATTTCTGGGCAAGTGATAGCTTAAAATGTTCGTATAGACGAGCTGAGTATGTTTCTGCAAAAATTTAGACCAAAATGTAGACAAAATTTTTTAGACAAAAATTTGTATGTCCCTATATCTGTATGTAAGGTTTTGCCCCGCCCCCTTTTCTGGAAGGCATTCTCAGGGGTCCTTATTTCTGTATATAAGGTTTTGTCCCCCTTTTTCTGGAAGACATTCTTTATCTGTTATCTTATCTTATATTTTTGTTGCCGAGGGCACACTAATACACCCTGGAGTCCTGTGGTCGGGCGCGGAGCGCCCGACCCTCTCCCTTGGAGTGTGAGGGTACTTACAGCATATAGGTATGTATGTAGACTAAATTTTAACCAGGCTCTCGTAGGGAATCCCACGACGCTAGTTCTTAGTAAGTACCACTCTAAGTTTTTCTCTTTATTTTCGAAGAACAGAAAGAAAAACCAAATTTATTTATTCTAGAAAACCAAATTTATTTTTCGATTCATTCGCGCTTTTGGGCTAAATTCTAACAAAACAGGCCGACTTAAATTCCGCTTTCTTTCTGTTCAATTCCGAAACTAACCAGTGAAGTGAGGGCCGCTTCGCAGCCCTCACTTCACTTGGAAGCGGTTAGCGTGCATCCGCGGCGCTTCGCGCACCGCCATCAGTATGCCCTCGTCTGTATCAGTATGCCCTCGGGTGTATCAGTATGCCCTTCGCGCCCCTTACCTCGGCCCTGCGGGCCTCGCTCGGCTGCGCCCGCCCTCGCGGCGCTTCGCGCCGCTCGGCCGGGCGCAGCCTTCTATTTGTTCGGGAGTCTAAATTTTTGCCGCCACAGTGCCCCTTACCTCGGCCCTGCGGGCCTCGCGGCCTTCGGCCGCTCGAACGGGGTTTCCGATTTTTTTAAAAATTTCGAAAAAAATTTTTCAGAAAAAATTTTTTTCGTACCCCGGGGTACCCCGATAATTTTTTTGACCCCGGATTCGGATTCCCCATAGCCGAAAACCCCCAAGTGCAAAAAATTAGCACCGGGAAGGCCCAAATTCCTTCAAAACAAAATTTTGAAAAAATTCGTACCCCGGGGGTACCCTGATAATTTTTTGGACCCCGGATTCGGATTTAGCACCCCAAAAAACCCCGGGTCCAAAAAATTAGATTCGGAAACGCTCAGAAATCAAAAATCCAATTTAGCCGGTTAGAGAAAAGAGAAATAGTGTGTAAAACTGCCTCAGGGCATAACTCTCGATTCAACGTGCGTTCGTTCAAAATTCCGAAAAATCTCGCCTAGTTAGCTCATGAGGAGCAAAATGAGCTATCACACGGCCAAAAATAGCGAACGCACGGGTTTTTCTGAATTATGACCGGGACGGAGAAATCATTTGCATTACTATATAGGATTCCTATTTTCCATTGCCCAGTATCCAGTTACCGTATTTTCTCTAATTGAGCCCCCTCCCTATAGTTGAGCCCCCCTATAATTAACCCCCTAGAGAAAGAGAAATAGCGTGTAAAAGTGAGAGGTTAGAGAAAAATTTTGCCCGAGTTTGGGGATTGAAATAATTCAGCCCCCGGGGGCTCAATTAGAGAAAATACGGTAGGCCGACTGTTCAGTTTTTTGGGAGGGTCCATCGCGCACCATAAAAAGCTTCATGGGCAAATGTTCACTTGCAAATTTGATTTCACCTCTTCTCCTTCTGAATTGGTCGCTTTGGGCACCTCCTGTCTCATTGCGGATTCTCATTGCCGAGAAACCTTCACACTTGGCATCATAAGCTACAACACTATTCTTCACCAAACTTCTAGTTTGGTCTTTTCGACTCTCCGTTTATTTCGGCTCCATTTTCCTCTTCGACTTTTAGGCCACTTTGCTTATTTTCTTTGTATTCGTGTAAGTTTTGTGTGCCATCTTGGTTTGCTCTGACCCATACCTGGGCTCAGCTTACTAATTTTGTGAGTCCCCATTTTTGCCTGTTCGCTTGAGATTCCTTGGGAGATCAAGCGGAGTCTGGTGTAACGCTAGTAGTCTTCGATAGAGTCGTATCGCAGATTTACTCCCTTACCTCCCACAGGGAATCCCCCTATATTTTCTGGTCTACGGCAACATCCAAGTTTTATGTCCTCATTTCTCCATCACCGTGTTCCTGGACTGAGTAGAGACGCAGAGAAAGAAATCACTACGCACCAGCATTTCCAGTAAATGGGCCCAGCTTAACCCTACATGGATTGTTTTGGGTACAACATGCGTTCGTGTGTGCTAGCTAACTCCTAGCACCGCGTCCTGCTAATCTTTACTGAAGATCGACAAACGAAAAACGGAAACTTCTTAAAATACAGACACAATGCCAAGTGAAGTTTTGGCAACGGTTTAAACGGGTTTTATTGCAACGATTTAATTGTGTTAACTGTATTTTCCCATTTTAGCACGCTATTTGCAACAACCGTTATTCCTATTTATCGATTGCAAAGGGAATATTTATTTGTTTATTCAGTTTTCTATTCTTCGCATCTATGGCGAGCTGCAGTTATGTATCCACAAGTGAGGAGAATAAGATGATGAGCTCAGCGCTGGACGATAGCATAACCGAAGGAAGACCTTCCAAAAAGTCGTTCAAGGTTTGCATATTTATTCTAAAGAAAATGCAAATGGGATAAATTTTTATTCGAGTTCTAAAATGCTTAATCTTAAATGAGTTAAGCTCATAGGAATTAAATTATTGCTTTAAATATGTTCATCAAACTAAACTCCGTCTAATGTGACAAACATCACAATTCTCTGTTACCTATGAATCTTTTCTCGCCCCAATCTTTTTCGTCAAAATACTTGTTTTTTTTTAATCCATGCAGGAATCAAGTTTCAGGATATTTTGGATTCTTGAATATGACTGTCCTATTATGCTTGAGCCCAACAAACTATATCATATATTCGTTCGTAATATTTCAGCGCTTCAAAACAAACATTTTTCCTTTTATTCCGCACTCTATTGGATGACATTTTTGGCCGAAAATGGCATTTTTGTCATGAATCATATTTATATTATTTTTAATCGCCTAATTTGCTTTATGCGTTTTCGAATATTTTGAAGGTGCAGAATATTTTTACAAATGTGTTAGTAAAAAATCTATAAAAATAGAGATATAACTAGCTGCGGGGCGGCTCCGCCGCCGCAGCTAGCTTAAAGATTATAATATTAATTGTTCTTATGCATTTTTCTTCGCCATAAGTAATGCACTTGCTTAAAATAAATAGCATAAAATACCATGCTTAAAAATTGGTATGAACCACGCCATGAACATGATTAGTTTCAACCAAAACCAAGGCATGCTTAAATTCACATGCTTACATTACCATGTTTACATTCACATGCTTACAATAGCAAAAGCTTGCGAGTTCGGCGTTTGCATGCTTACATTATCATGCTTACAAAATCAAGCTTACCATAGCAAAAGCTTGCGAGTTCGGCGTTTGCATGCTTACATTCACATGCTTACAAAATCTAGCTTACCATAGCCAAAGCTTGCGAGTTCGGCGTTTGCATGCTTACATTATCATGCTTACAAAATCAAGCTTACCATAGCAAAAGCTTGCGAGTTCGGCGTTTGCATGCTTACATTATCATGCTTACAAAATCAAGCTTACCATAGCAAAAGCTTGCGAGTTCGGCGTTTGCATGCTTACATTATCATGCTTACAAAATCAAGCTTACCATAGCAAAAGCTTGCGAGTTCGGCGTTTGCATGCTTACATTATCATGCTTACAAAATCAAGCTTACCATAGAGAAAGCTTGCGAGTTCGGCGTTTGCATGCTTACAATCAAGCTTACCATAGCCAAAGCTTGCGAGTTCGGCGTTTGCATGCTTACAATCAAGCTTACCATAGCAAAAGCTTGCGAGTTCGGCGTTTGCATGCTTACATTATCATGCTTACAAAATCAAGCTTACCATAGCAAAAGCTTGCGAGTTCGGCGTTTGCATGCTTACATTATCATGCTTACAAAATCAAGCTTACCATAGCAAAAGCTTGCGAGTTCGGCGTTTGCATGCTTACAATCAAGCTTACCATAGCAAAAGCTTGCGAGTTCGGCGTTTGCATGCTTACATTATCATGCTTACAAAATCAAGCTTACCATAGCAAAAGCTTGCGAGTTCGGCGTTTGCATGCTTACATTCACATGCTTAAATAATCAAGCTTACAATAGAGAAAGCATTTCGATTTCGGCGTTTGCATGCTTACAATCAAGCTTACCATAGCAAAAGCTTGCGAGTTCGGCGTTTGCATGCTTACATTATCATGCTTACAAAATCAAGCTTACCATAGCAAAAGCTTGCGAGTTCGGCGTTTGCATGCTTACATTATCATGCTTACAAAAGGAAGCTTACAATAGCAAAGCTTGCGAGTTCGGCGTTTGCATGCTTACATTATCATGCTTACAAAATCAAGCTTACCATAGCAAAAGCTTGCGAGTTCGGCGTTTGCATGCTTACATTATCATGCTTACAAAATCAAGCTTACCATAGCAAAAGCTTGCGAGTTCGGCGTTTGCATGCTTACAAAATCAAGCTTACCATAGCAAAAGCTTGCGAGTTCGGCGTTTGCATGCTTACATTATCATGCTTACAAAATCAAGCTTACCATAGCAAAAGCTTGCGAGTTCGGCGTTTGCATGCTTACAATCAAGCTTACCATAGCAAAAGCTTGCGAGTTCGGCGTTTGCATGCTTACAATCAAGCTTACCATAGCAAAAGCTTGCGAGTTCGGCGTTTGCATGCTTACATTATCATGCTTACAAAATCAAGCTTACCATAGCAAAAGCTTGCGAGTTCGGCGTTTGCATGCTTACATTCACATGCTTACAAAATCAAGCTTACCATAGAGAAAGCTTGCGAGTTCGGCGTTTGCATGCTTACAATCAAGCTTACCATAGCCAAAGCTTGCGAGTTCGGCGTTTGCATGCTTACAATCAAGCTTACCATAGCAAAAGCTTGCGAGTTCGGCGTTTGCATGCTTACATTCACATGCTTACAAAATCAAGCTTACCATAGAGAAAGCTTGCGAGTTCGGCGTTTGCATGCTTACATTATCATGCTTACAAAATCAAGCTTACCATAGCAAAAGCTTGCGAGTTCGGCGTTTGCATGCTTACAATCAAGCTTACCATAGCAAAAGCTTGCGAGTTCGGCGTTTGCATGCTTACATTATCATGCTTACAAAATCAAGCTTACCATAGCAAAAGCTTGCGAGTTCGGCGTTTGCATGCTTACATTCACATGCTTACAAAATAGCTTACCAAAGCTTGCGAGTTCGGCGTTTGCATGCTTACAATCAAGCTTACCATAGCAAAAGCTTGCGAGTTCGGCGTTTGCATGCTTACATTATCATGCTTACAAAATCAAGCTTACCATAGCAAAAGCTTGCGAGTTCGGCGTTTGCATGCTTACATTCACATGCTTACAAAATCAAGCTTACCATAGCAAAAGCTTGCGAGTTCGGCGTTTGCATGCTTACATTATCATGCTTACAATCAAGCTTACCATAGCAAAAGCTTGCGAGTTCGGCGTTTGCATGCTTACATTATCATGCTTACAAAATCAAGCTTACCATAGCAAAAGCTTGCGAGTTCGGCGTTTGCATGCTTACATTATCATGCTTACAAAATCAAGCTTACCATAGCAAAAGCTTGCGAGTTCGGCGTTTGCATGCTTACAATCAAGCTTACCATAGCCAAAGCTTGCGAGTTCGGCGTTTGCATGCTTACAATCAAGCTTACCATAGCAAAAGCTTGCGAGTTCGGCGTTTGCATGCTTACATTCACATGCTTACAAAATCAAGCTTACCATAGCAAAAGCTTGCGAGTTCGGCGTTTGCATGCTTACATTATCATGCTTACAAAATGAAGCTTACAATAGCAAAGCTTGCGAGTTCGGCGTTTTGCATGCTTACAAATCAAGCTTACCATAGCAAAAGCTTGCGAGTTCGGCGTTTGCATGCTTACATTATCATGCTTACAAAATCAAGCTTACCATAGAAAAGCTTGCGAGTTCGGCGTTTGCATGCTACATTACAGCTTACAAAATCAAGCTTACCATAGAGAAAGCTTGCGAGTTCGGCGTTTGCATGCTTACAATCAAGCTTACCATAGCAAAAGCTTGCGAGTTCGGCGTTTGCATGCTTACATTATCATGCTTACAAAATCAAGCTTACCATAGCAAAAGCTTGCGAGTTCGGCGTTTGCATGCTTACATTCACATGCTTACAAAATCAAGCTTACCATAGCCAAAGCTTGCGAGTTCGGCGTTTGCATGCTTACTTTATCATGCTTACTTTATCATCTTTACTTCATCACGCTTACATTCGCATATTTACATTCACATGCTAACAGAATGATGACTTCTGATTCGGAATCAAAAAATGGAGGTTTTAAAATGTCCATTTTCAAAAATGTAAAAAGCAAAGATTTGCGTCATAGCCTTAAAATTTTATACACAAAAAACTGGAATTTTTCCACCTTTAAAAACCCTTGAAAAGCGAAAATGCATTTGCGCGAATTCAAATTTTGAATTTCAAATCTGACTTCGGATTCGGATTCAGCATGTTTGAAACCCCTGTATACCAATTTTCAGCGTCTCAGATGCATCGGAACGAAAAAACACTTTTTTGGCCAAAAAGTGGCTTTTTGGCATAAAAAATTTAAAAAATGGCCATTTTAAAAAATGTAAAAAGCAAAGATGTCCGCCATAGCCTTAAAAATTTTATAAAAATAGAATTGGAATTTTTCCACCTTTAAAAAGCCTTGAAAATCGAAAAATGCATTTTGGCGCGAATTCAAATATTCAAAAAATCATTTCATATTTTTGTGCACCTAAGAATTGCATGAGGATCATTTTAAAAAAAAAGATCATGAAAAAATACCCATTGGATCATGAGATACAGATGTGAACCACAGACATAAGCCAAATACTTAAAAGAAGGGATGTTGATTTATGAGTTAGTCAAAAATCACTTTCGCTAAATTTGAATAAATTTTGAACGGCTGTGTTATTATTGAATGCAAAATTTAATCAAAATGTGACAGGCAGTGGCGCAACCAGAAACTCTGTGCTCTGATTTGGTCTCTTCTACACTGCATGCTATTTCTTTGTTAAAGCCAAAAAAAAGAGGGGTACCGGCAGACACAACAATGATAAAACATAGATAATTTTACAAAAGCGAAAGAAGCTCTAGAAATTTCTATGATTAACCATTGCTGTGTAGAAGAGACTAAATCAGAGCACAGAGTTTCTGGTTGCGCTAGGGATGACAGGAGTTGACATTCGACTAAACAAACGTATTTAGTGCGATGGAATTGAGCTCAGAGAAGCCAAACTTTACTCCGATTTGCTAAGAAAGCTTAGTAAAAGTCAGACTGAACTTTCCGCATGCCAAAAAGACAAAGGTGAACTCGAGAACGCTTACAAAAAATTGAAGATGAAGCTGGACAATGCTGAGGAAAAGATCCAGCAACTAACGGTTTGTGGCGTTCTAATGCTAAAATAATATGCCCATGAATTTAGTTTAGATCGAAATTTAGACCCGAATTCAGATTCATAGACTAATGTAGTTCCCTCATGGTACTTGTTTAGATCGACGAATTGCCGAAGTAATTGAATATGAGGCTACAAGTTAATAATAAGATATAAAAAGATAAAAATATCATATTCCGTGATCCTTCGACTAAGAATTGGCATTCGAAATTTGATGACAGCTCAGATTGGACCGTTCAAAATAGCCCACCTCGAGTCGGTGGCAGGGAGTATTTTGACATATCGGAAAATACCCCCATCCTCTCATAAGTCAACAGTACATTTATGGGAATAGATTGTATTAACGAATTGTCAGAACCAGCAAGGCTTGTGCCAATATATCGACATTTTTTGAGCCTTTGCAAATAGTGTTTTAATTTTGAATATTAGCGATTACAAATACGCTAATACACTGCGTTAAGAAATGATAGGTTCACTCGAAAAAATGGCATAACTTTTTTTATTTTGATACGAGATTTTATGTTCTTTTTTAAATCATACCTGTGGATGTCACCAAGGATATCAGAAAAAATCAGACCTGCATGTTATGAAATCGCGGGAAAAATTTCCGATTTTGTGAAAAGTGACGATTTTCAACTGTTAAGAAATGATAGGTTCACTTTTCATCCATCGAGAAATCACAAAAATCACAGGTGATCGCATGTTACTTGGGATGCATTTTGTAGCAAATTTTCTGGCCATTCTAGCGACATATAACTTGCCCTGGCATCAAATCAGAAACTCAAGAAATTTTACCGCCAATGAAAACATACCCAAAATGGCCATTTTTTGAAAAATGTCCCGCACAAAGGGCCAGAAAATGGACTTCCGACAAAAATTACCTTTTCCTACCCCCTATTTGCCGTCGAGTTGGGTAAGAAAAGTGCACTTAGAAAATCGATACCGAAAACAAAACATTGATTAATTTTGACTTTAAAGTTCAAGTTCACAAAAAGTCCGTTTTTTTAGCGTTCGGCAGCCATAAAAAGGTACAAAGAAAGTGACGCGAAGCTGGACCACACTAAAGAGAGATTGAAAAGAAATATCGCAAAGGTGAATTACCTGCACGAGAAAGTCAAACGTTCGAGAAAAAGACGAGAAAGGGAACAACGAAAAAGCAAAACTTTCATCGATGTACTCCAGGTGAATCTTCCTTATTCTATATCCTCTTGACAACGCTCATAAATAATTAGTTCATATTTTTCCTCTTTAACTACTTTTTTGCATTAATATCTGATTCAGTCTCAAAAATCTTTTAGTGGGTACTTTTAGTATTCAAAATACTCCGTCTTGGAATCAATTTTGAATTTTAGGGCCACAAAATATTTTGCTGACATATTTTTTCAACATTGAAGAAGGCAAAACATTCAATAATCAACGAATTTCAATACAAAAAGTTGCTGGCTTTTTCAGACTACTATTTCCAATCTCAGAAAAGAAGTCGAGGAGCTTAAGGTCAAGTTACATATCAGCGAACAGTCCATCGCCGACAGACGTCTGAAAGAGCGTCAGAGCAATGAGATTCTAAAAGGAAATCAGAAGAACATTCAAAAGAACATTGCGCAATTGAGAGCTTGCTTTATTGCGAAGGAGAAAACTTTGAAAGAAACTGCGCAAAAGCTGATAGAGGCAACTGAGCGATTGGAGAAAGAACGAGCTCGTGGGAAATATCTCGACATTCAGCTGGAACAGCACACCGAAGGTAATTTTTTGTGTAACTCAAACAGACTGGACATTTTCACATTATTCCATCGTTAAGTAGTGAGATATATACAGAGGATACACTATATACAGATACATACAATTATGGATAATGTCGAATTTAAAGTGAAAAATCGTAATATGACGTTTTTCTCAATTTGCTTTGAAATTATTTTGCGAGATGTTTCAAAATTGATAAAACGTAGAGTTTTGCACTTTTGTGTATTATCTAATAATGCACACATTTTCAGAATTGAAGGTTTTGCAACACCAACTGGACTTATCTTGTCGAGAATGTGAACTCCCTCTGAACAAACTGCATGGAAGTATCGCAGAGGAACAGAAATGAATTGGCCAAGAATACAACGTACATACATCGCAACAAAAGATCAAACAGAAGGCCATATATGCGGTTTTCTGTCTTCTTTTCAATTTCAAAACAGTTATTGTACAGTCCAATCTCGTCCAACCATACCTTGTTATGCCATATACCTCGACATAAATTATATTTGCCTGAAATGACTGGTACACTATAACGAAGTTCGAATTGTATTGTATATGTGAATTCAAGAAATATGCACAGCACAGAATATACCATGGTAATTCCTTTTAGAACGTTCTAAAGTATTTTATAAACATTGTGACGTTCATTGTGTACGAATCACAAAAAATTTAAACATCTACAAGTACAACAAAAATTGAAACATTTAGCACTTTTGTTTTCATTTCAGAATTCTGATATCTTTTCTAAAAGTGTTTAAATTTAGTTTCTATCGAGTTACCAAATTTTGTGCCGATCTTTTTTATGGTCTGTTTATCCGTTTGTGACCACCGCGAGGGGCGGTTTGAATTTTGGCACTTGCGTAACAGAACGCCAACGCTGATGAAGGCCGTGAGGCGGTCGAAACCATGGTGGGGAAATTCGATAAATGCAAAGGAAGGCTTCATCGAAGCTTTATCGAAGTTTTCTAGTAAGCGCGAATCGCCGGCCACTATTTTCTGCTGTTTCCCAGCTGCGCGCATTCGTTGTTCTCTTTCCAACGAGGGAAACGAATGCGCGCAGCTGGGAAACTGCAGGAAATAGTGGCCGGCGATTCGCGCTTGCTAGAAAACTTCGATAAAGCTTCGATGAAGCCTTCCTTTGCATTTCTCGAATTTCCCCACCATGGTCGAAACACAATGCCCTTCAATAATAGCGCAAAATCGTGTCAGTCACACCCACTTTTACGCATGCACGGGGGAAAGTAACTTGGGCAAGTTGCTGGGCTTGGCGAGATATGTGCACAGTCTAGCGTGCACCTGGATCGGCACACTGTATTGAAAGTTACGGGCCCCGAGGATGGATTTTTTGGGCCTTTGATTGCGTAATCGTAAACACCCTTGCCTCTCTCCTTTGTAAACATGTTTACGTAAACACCGTGTGGGAAGGAGAGGGGCACGCGGGGGGCGGGGAACGCGGGGCCGGGGCCCGCAATAAATATCAATGATAAAATACTATCGCCTTAAAAAGCCTTAAAAAACGATTGCTTCCTAGCGCGCGCTGGTTGTTTACGACAGAATCATTGCATTTACCCAATACTAGCGGAGTACGCCGCGCCAAATGACGCGGCCGAGAAGCCCCATATTAGTATGCTCGCCCCTGTCCCCGCGGGCCCCGTCCTCGCGGGCCCCGGCCCCGCGTTCCCCGCCCCCCGCGTGCCCCTCTCCTTCCCACACGGTGTTTACGTAAACATGTTTACAAAGGAGAGAGGCAAGGTTGTTTACGATTACGCAATCAAAGG
The DNA here is from genome assembly GCA_022814885.1 of Ditylenchus destructor. NCBI lineage: Eukaryota > Metazoa > Nematoda > Chromadorea > Rhabditida > Anguinidae > Ditylenchus > Ditylenchus destructor. The sequence goes on from JAKKPZ010000243.1 coordinate 27,083, forward strand.
CCCAAAAAATCCATCCTCGGGGCCCGTAACTTTCAATACAGTGTGCCGATCCAGGTGCACGCTAGGCTGTGCACATATCTCGCCAAACCCAGCAACTTCCCCAAGTTACTTTCCCCCGTGCATGCGTAAAAGTGGGTGTGACTGACACGATTTTGCGCTATTATTGAAGGGCATTTGATAATTGTTCGGTGTGAAGAATGTTCAAAACAACTGATGAAAAAATATACAAAAAATCATGCTAGCAAAATCACCAATGTTGCATAGACAATTGAACATGGCATTTGTTGTTGATTCGATTAAAGGTTTGTCCTCGCGGTTGTCGCACGAGATTAAAGCCCAAGCACGAGGCCACATATTGAGACAAACGCTCATTCCGGGACAAAAATCTGATCCCCCTGCCTGTATGGCTGTATCCGAATCATATCAACTAACTCTTAAATTTTTTGAGCAATATTGACATACATTTTTATTAAATCAAAACACGAATGATTGAAATTTTTTTCAATCAATGGACACTAATCAATGGATTACAATCAATCAAAAGGAAATTTGACGGAATATCGATTTAGGAACAAATTTTGAGACAAAAAATGTGACAAATTTCTAAAAGACCAATGGAAACAGCAAGGAGTTGTCAAAATACAACAGCCAGGAAAAGGCACTGATCTTGCAACAACATTTAAAGTTCCATATTTCAACTTAGGAAATCTGCCACATTTCTGGCAAATAAGGACTTATAATGACCAAGTAAGATACAGTGCAGAAAACAAAAATAAAATGAACAATAATTGCGATAAATGGGTCGTTGTTGAACAATTGAACTGGTAACTTTCCGAGAAGAAACAAATGGACAGGTAGCACGCTTCCCCAGACCTAAATTTATGAATAAGCATTCTGAGGAAGAACATATACTTTTTGCAAATTTAACTATTTAATTAAAAATATTTGAATAGCATATAATTTAATTCTTATAGTAAGTTAGTGACGTCCGTCCGCTGCTCGTTTTGATCTTTGGTGCCTTATTTTCTCCGTGACCTATCTTGTGAAAATTTTAAAGACCACACATTATGTCAGACTACCAGAGAACTTTTCCGATATTCATGGTTTCGGGATTCCGTCCCAATATTTAGTGAAATAAATACCTTTTTATATCATTTTCTGATTTGTCTTTGTCACGGCGCAATCCTTCCAAGTTTCCATGTGCCAATTTGAGACTGTTTCGCAACTCCTTAAGTTCTCGCTGAATTGAGACTTTGTCGTGGCTGAAGTTTTTCGAATTTCCGTATGCCAATTTGAGTTCGCTCTCAATTTTACGCCGATGCTTGCTTTCGGAGTCAAGACTCTTTCCCAAATCCTGAATATCTCGCTGAGTTGAAGCATTGGAGATGTGGGCCAATCCTTTCGAATTTTTCTGTGCTGAGAATTTGACTTCTAAGCCTATGCCAAACCAGTCCAACGCAATGAATACGATGAGCACAAGCAAGGCAGCCAGACCAAATAAGGCTAAGGTTTTAATCCGTCGCACGAATGGTGTTTCCGGTTCATCTTCGGCTCTGTTTCTATATTCATGAGGCAGATTCATCTATAATTTTATTGAATTTTCATTTATAAATATTACAGGCCGGTGATAGAAAATTTTCATGATGGTCGGCGGCGTTTATTTAATTAATGCAAAAAAATTCTAGAAGATTCCGGAAGTGATTGGTACCAGAAGGTAGTACTGGGTATCTTCGCTACGTTTGGCACCAAACACTCCTGAAAGTTCTAAATGTTTTCATTTTATAACAAACACCGCCACCTATCATGACGGAAATGGGGACAGTAATTACAGGGAATACGGTATATAAAATCTATATTATCATATGTCAAATTTGGGACAAAGAATAGTTCAATTCTTTCATACATTAAACAATTTCTCTTATAAATTTTTTAACAATTAAGAATAAAATTAACGATTAAGAATAAAATACAATACCTTTTTTAAACATAGAATGTGGAGCTTCATCTGAATAACGGGTATAGATATAGTGTTTCAGCTATCCGTAGAATACAGCCCTGAAAAGAGAGGCAGGAATTAGTTTTCTAGCAAATGATTCTAATTTTCGAACAAATTATCAGAAATTAAATTAAAGAATATTTTTTAAAGTAATTTAATAAATACTCTTTAGTAATTATTACTAGTAAAGTGCGCCACATCGGCGTTGCCGTCGCCGAATTTGGTGGGAAATGGGTCGAAACTGACCACCAAATTTGAACTTCCCGAAAATAATAACGAAAGGTGTCAAACTCAAAGTAGACATGGAGTTGGAATGCATGCGTTCAAACTCCAGAAAATTATTTTATTATCCCGGACACAAAGTACAAAATTCAATCAGTTCCCCATAAAAAATCATTTGGCCCCGCCAAAGACTGATACTCTCCAAAAACGGGCAGATTTCCCCATCCTCGATGTCGTAAGTGGCACCAAGGATGGCGCCACTTCCCTTTTGCTCTCCGATCTCTTCCCGTGTTCTAACTGTGTTAGCGCAATCGGCCGTGGGGCTTGTCGTTCCAAGGAACGACCCAGCTGCCGATCATCTCCAAAGAGTTACTCCGAACTGCAGCCTTTCAACGGGCGCTGGCACAGTTATACAGAGGCTGGTCGTTGGACCAGCGCGGACCACCTTTTCATGTCTAATACTCTCTTAGTTCTCCTGGTATCTCGTCATTTCGGTTGGGCGTGCGCCCCCGTGCCAGCCATCGCCGAAATTTAAAATGCGTGGTCATTGATCTTTTAAAATTACGACTTTAACCTTTTAATCCCTCCGATATGCTTCCCAGTATAAAAACATTGGTCAAAACTAGTGCCAATTTGTCTATAAAATCTTCGCCAAAAACGACTAAGCCCAAACATGTTGCCATTTATGCATAAGAAAACTGATCAGAAATAAGAAAAAGTAAAGAAAAGGACATCTAAACAAATCAATCCTTCCTTGTAGACAAAATTTTGTGACTGTTAGTTAGACTGCTTCCGAAATTTTTGTTTAAATCTGAAACGAATATGGATAAAACTTTAAATATTACGGTGTGTTTTCTTCACCAGATTTCTGTTCAAAATATTTAAGAAAAGTTCCAAGCCAAGATTGAGTGCGATTCTGGAATGTCATTTCAAATTATTACAGTTCACCCGCTCCCGCCCACAGGGAATACTCAGTCCCGTGACTTTCAATCCAATGTGCCGATCAAGGTGCACGCTAGCATATCTCGCCAAACCAGACCGGAATGTGGCCATAAATTCCTTATAAAGGATGTTCGGCGCCAGCTCCAAGTCTAACATTAAGTCCTGGGCCTTTCTTAGTAACATGACAATTTGACAATGACAATTTGACAATGAAATCTTGACAATTTGACAATGACAATTTGACGATATTGTCAAATTGTCATTGTCGAATTGTCAAATTGTCATGAAATCCTGAAGACTAAGGCATCGGTCTTCAAATTGTCAAGAAAAATGTCGGTCTCGGAATTTATATGGAAACACTCATTATAGGCGTACTTTTTGGTGCTGAATCCGAAAAAAATATTACTTTTCACTCCGATTTTGGAAAAAAGTGATTTTTTGAGGGGCATGGTTACAGAAAACTACAACAGCCTTGTGGGACATTGCATGTCTTTGCATGGCTTTATTTACAGAACAATCCGGTTGGGACCAACAATGCTCAAATGCAAATTTTGAATAGCTTTTTCAGTATTTGAGAGCGTTGAAAGAGAAAGCCGTCCGTTATGGTTTTCAATCATGCTAATCTCGAATCAGAACTTACAATCTCGAAGATTCTTCTAGAACATGCTAGAAACTTATGTAAGAACACTGTATTTCTCTCGCTAACGTATTGCCTCTGGGAGGCCAAAATCATATTTCCTGTCTCGCTCACATAGGTTCCACTTTGGCCAAAAGAACGACCAACATTTATCGAATTTCTCCACTTCATGACGACACCAAACTATATTGCTCCCAAGTAAAGGACGGACTCACAAAAATACTGAAATTAGTCGCCAAAAATTTAAAGAAAATGACCTGGGTTTTGTCTACAGCCAACAAAGCGCTGAAATTTCCCGTGGAAACAAGATACCTTTCACATTACAACATGGTCAGCAGTGCGATCCATAACTTAGACCTTCTAAAAACAGCTAATGAAGAGTGCCAAGGACTACAGGAATTGGATGAACTAATTGCTATACTAGAAAATGAAGGTTACTTCAAGGATTACCTCACTGTTCTCCAACCCATCTACGAAATGGTTAAAGAAGTACAAGCAGAAAAAGAACCAACGTCCAGCAAAATTCTACTCCATATCGCCAATATCTGGCTTAATATAAAGGAAAATCTATCACAACAAAATCCCTACATCAATGCTTTATCCCAAGCTATACAACACGCATTCGTCAAGAAATTCGGTGACCTGTCTGACCCAGATTGGCTAAACACAACCCACTTCAATGTCAATGTCGCCGTCCCCCCGCCGCATTCCTTGATCCTTTGAGCCACTCACAATTGGCATATCTTCGGGACAAAATACCTGCCTTTGACCACGAGAAAATGAAAGAAATAATCATAAAGTTGCGAGACCCTTTGTCGGTCAATGTCTACACAGCACTACCACGAAAAAAACTATGTTCCCACAAAAGAGGACTATCGAATGGGTGTATAAACCGATAGACGATGAGCTAAGCATGTCGGGTCCCTCTAAGTCGCAAGGTGAATTTCCGTCCCCCCCCCCAATAGAATAACCCACTTTTTGGGGGTCCCGGACCCCAAACTCGCGAGTACCACCCAAAAACCCATGATTTTAGGGGGGTTATCAATGTCAGATTTGGGGTTGACATACGTGAAAACGTGACATCCGTGTGTCACGTGTGTCACGTAAAAGGGCAAAACCACTTTGCCGGTGAGCTACAGGGGTGTGTGATAGCTCATTTTGTAGGCCTGGCCGAGCTAATACCGAATCCGCAAAAAAAGTTTGGGGCGCCGGCCGGAATTTTCAAATTTTGGCCAAAAATGTGTTTTTTTGGCCCATTTTTGGAAAACCACTTTGCCGGTGAGCTACGGGGGTGTGTGATAGCTCATTTTGTAGGCCTGGCCGAGCTAATACCGAATCCGCAAAAAAAGTTTGGGGCACCGGCCGGAATTTTAAAATTTTTGGCCAAAAATGTGTTTTTTTGGCCCATTTTTGGAAAACCACTTTGCCGGAGAGCTACGGGGTGTGTGATAGTTCATTTTGTAAGCCTCGCCGAGTTAATACCGAATCCGCAAAAAAAGTTTGGGGCGCCGGCCGGAATTTTCAAATTTTGGCCAAAAATGTGTTTTTTTGGCCCATTTTTGGAAAACCACTTTGCCGGTGAGCTACAGGGGTGTGTGATAGCTCATTTTGTAGGCCTGGCCGAGCTAATACCGAATCCGCAAAAAAAGTTTGGGGCACCGGCCGGAATTTTCAAATTTTGGCCAAAAATGTGTTTTTTGGCACTTTTTTGGAAAACCACTTTGCCGGTGAGCTACGGGGTGTGTGATAGCTCATTTTGTAGGCCTGGCCGAGCTAATACCGAATCCGCAAAAAAAGTTTGGGGCACCGGCCGGAATTTTCAAATTTTGGCCAAAAATGTGTTTTTTTGGCCCATTTTTGGAAAACCACTTTGCCGGTGAGCTACGGGGGTGTGTGATAGCTCATTTTGTAGGCCTGGCCGAGCTAATACCGAATCCGCAAAAAAAGTTTGGGGCACCGGCCGGAATTTTCAAATTTTGGCCAAAAATGTGTTTTTTTGGCCCATTTTTGGAAAACCACTTTGCCGGTGAGCTACAGGGGTGTGTGATAGCTCATTTTGTAGGCCTGGCCGAGCTAATACCGAATCCGCAAAAAAAGTTTGGGGCACCGGCCGGAATTTTCAAATTTTGGCCAAAAATGTGTTTTTTTGGCCCATTTTTGGAAAACCACTTTGCCGGTGAGCTACGGGGGTGTGTGATAGCTCATTTTGTAGGCCTGGCCGAGCTAATACCGAATCCGCAAAAAAAGTTTGGGGCACCGGCCGGAATTTTAAAATTTTTGGCCAAAATGTGTTTTTTTGGCCCATTTTTGGAAAACCACTTTGCCGGTGAGCTACAGGGGTGTGTGATAGCTCATTTTGTAGGCCTGGCCGAGCTAATACCGAATCCGCAAAAAAAGTTTGGGGCACCGGCCGGAATTTTCAAATTTTGGCCAAAAATGTGTTTTTTGGCCCATTTTTGGAAAACCACTTTGCCGGTGAGCTACGGGGGTGTGTGATAGCTCATTTTGTAGGCCTGGCCGAGCTAATACCGAATCCGCAAAAAAAGTTTGGGGCACCGGCCGGAATTTTCAAATTTTGGCCAAAAATGTGTTTTTTTGGCCCATTTTTGGAAAACCACTTTGCCGGTGAGCTACGGGGGTGTGTGATAGCTCATTTTGTAGGTCTCGACGAGAGAAAACGATTGGTACCATTTTCAGCCCCCAGACGACCCCCTGTGGCCCCCTACGACCCCCTTTACCCCCCGTGGATGATCATGGGCGCCGCCATGCGGCGTAGCCGCTGGGTGGTCCTATGGAATACATTACTATGAGAAAGCACACTTACGATGCACTCGAATTCTGGAACGATACACACAAAATTCTACCTATCCTTGCAAAAGTGGCTAAACTTTTTCTTGGAATTGAGGCAACTAGTTCACCCAGCGAGCGATCGTTTAAGGTAAAGATATTGATTTGATTTTATAAAATAAACACGTTCAGGAATTGCGATATTTGGTTTCGAATTTTACAAGAAACAGGATGCATCCGGTATTTAACGCAACTTTGGTCCAGCTGCGAAATTCATATTTGCAAGAAACCTTATGATTTATGAACTTTGATATTGTTATTTACTATGTGAATGAATTTTAACAGATTTATGTCAGCATTCCTAAATGCATTTGCAAGTATATTTTTCTGCTTTTTCACATACAAGTTTAAAAGTAGAGTATATGTATGGATAATTCCAGAACATTATAAACAAATTTATGCAAAAATCAAAACTAAAGTTCGATATTGGCATATTCGAATAGCCATGCAGGCTGATTATCTGATAGTTTCCGTGTAATTTTGAGAGAAATACAGTGTTCTTACATAAGTTTCTAGAATGTTCTAGAAGAATCTTCGAGATTGTAAGTTCTGATTCGAGATTAGCATGATTGAAAACCATAACGGACGGCTTTCTCTTTCAACGCTCTCAAATACGGAAAAAGTTCATAAATCATAAGGTTTCTTGCAAATATGAATTTCGCAGCTGGACCAAAGTTGCGTTAAATACCGGATGCATCCTGTTTCTTGTAAAATTCGAAACCAAATATCGCAATTCCTGAACGTGTTTATTTTATAAAATCAAATCAATATCTTTACCTTAAACGATCGCTCGCTGGGTGAACTAGTTGCCTCAATTCCAAGAAAAAGTTTAGCCACTTTTGCAAGGATAGGTAGAATTTTGTGTGTATCGTTCCAGAATTCGAGTGCATCGTAAGTGTGCTTTCTCATAGTAATGTACATGCTTAGCTCATCGTCTATCGGTTTATACACCCATTCGATAGTCCTCTTTTGTGGGAACATAGTTTTTTTCGTGGTAGTGCTGTGTAGACATTGACCGACAAAGGGTCTCGCAACTTTATGGATTATTTCTTTCATTTTCTCGTGGTCAAAGGCAGGTATTTTGTCCCGAAGATATGCCAATTGTGAGTGGCTCAAAGGATCAAGGAATGCGGCGGTGACGGCGACATTGACATTGAAGTGGGTTGTGTTTAGCCAATCTGGGTCAGACAGGTCACCGAATTTCTTGACGAATGCGTGTTGTATAGCTTGGGATAAAGCATTGATGTAGGGATTTTGTTGTGATAGATTTTCCTTTATATTAAGCCAGATATTGGCGATATGGAGTAGAATTTTGCTGGACGTTGGTTCTTTTTCTGCTTGTACTTCTTTAACCATTTCGTAGATGGGTTGGAGAACAGTGAGGTAATCCTTGAAGTAACCTTCATTTTCTAGTATAGCAATTAGTTCATCCAATTCCTGTAGTCCTTGGCACTCTTCATTAGCTGTTTTTAGAAGGTCTAAGTTATGGATCGCACTGCTGACCATGTTGTAATGTGAAAGGTATCTTGTTTCCACGGGAAATTTCAGCGCTTTGTTGGCTGTAGACATAACCAGGTCATTTTCCTTTAATTTGGCGACTAATTTCAGTATTTTTGTGAGACCGTCCTTTACTTGGGAGCAATATAGTTTGGTGTCGTCATGAAGTGGAGAAATTCGATAAATGTTGGTCGTTCTTTTGGCCAAAGTGGAACCTATGTGAGCGAGACAGGAAATATGATTTTGGCCTCCCAGAGGCAATACGTTAGCGAGAGAAATACAGTGTTCTTACATAAGTTTCTAGAATGTTCTAGAAGAATCTTCGAGATTGTAAGTTCTGATTCGAGATTAGCATGATTGAAAACCATAACGGACGGCTTTCTCTTTCAACGCTCTCAAATACGGAAAAAGCTATTCAAAATTTGCATTTGAGCATTGTTGGTCCCAACCGGATTGTTCTGTAAATAAAGCCATGCAAAGACATGCAATGGCCCACAAGGCTGTTGTAGTTTTCTGTAACCATGTTGAGGGGTCAAAGTTGGCCGTTTTGGACAAAAGGGGGTACCCTTTGGTGTCGAAAAATGGCCAAAAATTTTTTTCGCTCAAAACGTTTTTTGGGTCCCGCATGGTCCCCCGAGCAACTTTTACTAAGGAACCATGGGTTTTTGGTGCGTTGTGTGAAAAATTTCTTTGTACTGAAAATAACCAAATTTGACTTTTTTGAGACTTGTTTGGTTCTCCGAACAATTTATTAGTCATTTTCGATATGTTGGCCATAAATATGATCTTATTCACTCTATATCAATTTTTTGTCTAGATTGCGATCTATTTTTTAGAATTTTAATACTTTTCGATTTTTGTACAGAAAAGTGCACTTTTTGAAAATATATCAGTTTTTCGGCTTGAAAGAGCGGTTTTGTGCGTTATTTGCAGTGTTTGTCATAAGTCTAATATTACTATCAACTTTTTATCCAAAAATGGACAAAATTTCCAAAAATCAGAGGGGAACTAGTGTATGTGATAAAAGTACATTTTGTGAAAAAAATTTTGTACTGTAAATGCTAAAGGAAACTGCAAAGTTCTCAAATATCTTTAGTCTCGTGTGATTATTTCCATTTTTCATTGAATGAACAAACTTATACTTTTTGTATTGAAAAGTTCAAGTATTGAAAAATTCAGTTTTTGTATGCATTTTTCGAGCTGTATGTCCATTTTGAGCAGTTTTCTCTATATTGGCAACATGTTTTTGTGTGCATTTTTGTGGCAATCATAGTAATTCGATTATTTGATCCATTTCCTTAAAAGTGCCATTTTTAACAAAAATCCCTTTCTACTTGAATAAGGATATTTCTTGTAAAAAATATTTTATTGTGGTAATCTTCTGCGTAGAATTCAAATTTGGTTAATTTTGCGAATCGAACAATTAAAAAGATAAACAAAACCCAGCAAAAATACTCTTTGAAGGCGAAAAATGAGTGTGTTTTCAAAAAATGCACTTTTCAGTATGAAGATCGAACTGTTTTAAACTTTTGAAAATTGCATTGGAATCTAGACAAAAAGTTGACATAGACAGCGCAATATCATATTTATAGCAAAAATAGTGAAAACTGTTTCAAAAATGGACAAACAACCTAAAATCCGATGAAATTGAGTGTGTCTGAAAAAGTACGCTTTTGAATCAAAAATTAGTGGTTAGAAAAAAACTGAAAAATGCGGCAGAATCTTGACAAAGGTTGATATAGAGTGAGTAGCATCAAATTTTGGCCAATCCTAGTGGAAATGTCTCAAAATACCACTATGAATTGGATATTTGGCCAAAAGTTGGCCAAAGATTTCAAGATGAAATTTTGACAATATTGTCAAATTGTCAAGATTTCAACAAAAATTGTCAAATTATCATTGTCAATTTTTCATTGCTTGACAATTTGAAAATTGTCTTGACAATTACAATTGTTGTTGAAATCTTGACAATTTGACAATATTGTCAAAATTTGCAACACCAACTGGACTTATCTAGTCGAGAATGTGAACTGCCTCTGAACAAACTGCATGGAAGTATTGCAGAGGAATCAAAATGAATTGGCCAAGAATACACAAAAGAACAAACTGAAACTTCGGCGAATAAATAATTTTTAATAATTGTCCATTCTGAAGGAAACAAAGTCATTACAGAAAGACTTTCTTTTCGCAACAAAAGATCAAACAGAAGGCCATATATGCGGTTTTCTGTCTTCTTTTCAATTTCAAAACAGTTATTGTATAGTCCAATCTCGCCGAACCATACCTTGTTATACCATATACCTCGACATAAGTTATATTTTGATTGAAATGACTGATATATGAATGAGATCTGACGAGGTCTACTCTAGTTTGAAAGTGCCCAAGCGCCAATTGGCGCAAGTTTGAAAATAATTATTGAGCTAACTCACGTTTCACGTGGGTCACCCCCAAATCTGATATTGCTAACCCCCTCTAAAATACAGTGTTCAAATTTAGTTTCAATCGAGTTACCTAACTTTTGTTCCGACCCTTTTTACTATCGCAGTTAAACGTCAATGAAAAATAAACGGAATTTTATTGTACAACATTGTTTTTATAAGTGATATTTGACAATAGTTGTTCGGTGTGAAGAATGTTTAAAACAACTGATGAAGAAAATATATAGAAAATCATGCTAACAAAATTACCAATGTAACATAGACAATGGAACATGGCATTTGTTGTTGATTCGATTAAAGGTTTGTCCTCGCGGTTGTCGCACCAGATCAAAGCCCAAGCACGAGGCCACATATTGAGGGCCTAGTAACGCAACAATTTGAGGAGCGATCGGCGTCTCGAAGTTCTGGATCAATCGAAGCTCCTCATCGGTCGTCTCGTTTTGAATGCAAAATTCTGATGGTGGTTCGTTTGATCGAAAGAAATTGTAAGAGTCGACGGTGACAACGAAGCACTTTTTCTCCACAGCATTTTGGAATTCCTGAAATTTCATTCTAGAAATTTAAATGAAACAAAAATTAAACCAAAACATTGCCCTAAGTGACAGCCTCTTTGAAATATGGTTGGAAAATAACATTTTTGTCCATTTTATATTGCGGATAATAAAAATAAGAGTTCCTTTAAAAAAATTTCACAGACCATTTTTTAATTTGTGCTGCAGTTAAGAATTTTTTCACTTTTCAACTGACACGAAATCTCGAAAATACTAGGCAATTACGATTGAGAAATAGTATTGAGAGCTATTTTCGTAGGGCATTGTGATAATTTGATCAGCGCACTGATGACTGATATGAAACATATAAACATTATAAATACATTTCCAAATCCTTTAAGCATAAGTGTTTTTCATTCCAAGGGCTAGCCTTGGCCTAAACCTGGCCCTTATGACCTCTTATAACAAAAGTCTAAAGTTCTACAAGTAAGCGGCAGTATCTTACCGGCTCTGGGCTTTTCCAAGTATGGCTATCTGTGCAATGATAGGAAATTTAAAGATTTTCGGTTTCACTTTTAAGAATTCAAAAATTACCTTTTTCAGCTCATCGATCAAATGATTGATGTCAACCTTGTTGAATTCGTCAACCATGTTGATATAGAGATCGGTTACATTGGCTCGAAGCAAGCGCACCAGCGCAGGAGCGGTATATCCGCATTTCTGTTGAGTGATGAAATGATTGAAGTAAACGTCGTTGCGAGAGTACGAACTCATATGGAGATGCACCGATGCACATTCTTTCAAATATTTGCATGTTCACAACCAACGCGACCGATACCGATGCCGATACCGAGACCGATACCGATGAAAATTGACCTCCGTCAAAAAATCGCATTTTTCCATAAATTCTTTAAGATATGGCTAAAGTGCGACCAATACAAAACTTGTAGGGGAGACCCTTACGGTTCTTATAGAAAAAACCATTTTGCTGAATCTCGATACTTAAATGTCGAGAGTGCGGATGCGAAAAAAATGCTGATTTTTTTTCACAAAATTCAAATTCATTTGAAATCATTTTAAAGCCATCGGTACTGCGGTATTTTTTTGACGCGATCCGACCAAACGGTTTTTTGCATGTGGTCGCACATGTCCTGGGCTCCATTTTATGAAATAACATCGCAGTCGTCGAGTTTGTGAAAAATGTCGAGAATTTCGATTTCAATTTGCCAATTTCATCGGTACCGGTATCGGTCTCGCCCATTTTCAGCAATTACCAAACTGAGAGGAAATAAGTGGTGGAAAAGTGGCAAAGACTGCTATTAGGGTTATCGGCCACGGGGAATTCAGATTTTTGGTCAGTTTTGACGCCAACTTTGAATTTTTGGCGCTTTTTGGCATTATGCCCAAATATGGTCATTTTTCGGGATTTTTGCCAAAATCGAAGAAGTCGCCGCACAAAATATGCTTCTAGGGGTAATTTTTTGTGCTGAATCCGAATATGACATTATATTTTAACAAATTATCACATTTTTGGCGTTTTCTTGGCATTCTGCCTAAATGCAGAAAACGCACATATTTACCCTATTATTTGACCATAATTCGAGATTTTATATCTTAGGATCCTGTCAGCCGTTTTTTATGAGTAATAGCTCATTTGAAAGCCCGTGAGCTACAGAAACGAGAAAATTTTATATTTTCATTATTTAAAATTTGAATTCGCGCCAAATCTTAAAAACGTGTTTTTATGGGTTTTGATCAGGAAAAATATATTGTTTCATGATTTATATTGTAAATATCGGTCATTTAGAATATTTCTGCTTTTATAATTACGAATTCGCTTTTTTGCTATAAGTATTTGGTCGTTTTTGATATTTTCGGCCAAAAAGCCGATATTTTGGCATTTGACCACCTAAAGAGGTGAGAATTTGTCCGGAAATTTTGCCAATTTCACCTACAAAGGGTTTTTTGATGCGGGGAATCCGAATTTGAGGTCAGATTTTAGTTGGTCCCGCCACGAAAATATGGAAAACCGCTTTTTGGTCCAAAATGACCCAAAAAATGGCAATTTTTGACGCGTTAAGAAGAAACTAATTGCAGATTCGGAATCAGCGCATCGAATACCCCTAAAAACACATTTTGCAGAAAAATTCGAAAAATTTTAATTTTTTGTCATTTTCAGACCATAGGGGGGGACCACATGGTTTTCCGAAAAAAATCGATTTTTTGAAAATGTGGAGCGGTATTACGCAAAATGTGTTTTTAGGGGTATTTCGATGCGCTGATTCCGAATCTGCAATTAGTTTCTTCATATCGTGTCAAAAATTGCCATTTTGGGCTGTTTTTGACCAAAAAAGCCCGTTTTTTGAAGAAAATCCGGTTTTTCGTATTTTCGTGTCAGGACCAACTAAAATCTGACATCAAATTCGAATTCCCCGCATCGAAAAACCCCTATGTAGGTGAAATTGGCAAAATTTCGGAACCTCGATTTTCCTGAAACCAGCTTATATTAGCTTAATCCCACACAAAATCAGCTCAAACCCACACGAAACCAGCTCAAATTCATCTTAACCAGCTCAAAATCACACAAAACAGCTCAAAACCGCTTAATCCCAATCAGAACAAGCTAAAAACCGCTTAAATTCCAGTGAAAACCGGCTCAAATCCGCTTAATCCAGCTGAAAACCAGCTGAAAACCAGCTCAAATCCGCTTTATCTCGCTTAAAAACAACTCAAATCCCCTTAATCACACTGAAAACCAGCTCAAAATCACTTAATCCGGCCCAAATCCAGCTGAAAACCAGCTCAAAACCGCTTAATCCCACTCAGAACAAGCTAAAAACCGCTTAAATCCCACTCAAAATCAGCTCAAATCCGCTTAATCCCGCTGAAAACCAGCTCAAATCCGCTTTATCTCACTCAACTTCTCATGAAATCCACTTAATATGAATCCATTGCAGCTCAATCCAGCTCAAAACCATCTTACTCCAGCTCAAAACCATCTTAATCTGCTTCTAAATCTCATCAAATCGACGTAATATGAATAAAATATAGCTTAATCCACCTTAATCCCCTCGAAACTAGCTCAAATCTATCATAATCTCGCCTAAAAACAGCTCAAACCCGCTTAATCCCGCTGCGAACCAGCTCAAATCGATCTCAATCCGGTCGAAACACCTTAATGCAGCACAAAATCAGCTCAAAACCGCGTAATCCGGCTTAAATCCGTCATAATCTCGCCTAAAAACGGCTCAAATCCGTTTATCTCACTCAGCTTCTCATGAAATCCAGTTAATATGAATCGATTGCAGCTCCATCCAGCCCAAAACCATCTTAATCCAGCTCAAAACCATCTTAATCTGCTTCTAAATCTCATCAAATCGACGTAATATGAATAAAACAGAGCTTAATCCACTCAAAATCAGCTCAAATCCGCTTAATTGGGCTCAAAAAATGGTTTTTAAAGTATTCTAGAGCATTCTAGAATAATTTACCACACAAAAATTTAAAAAAGTTGATTGTAAGCACATCGGTATCGGTCTCGGTAAGGCATTTTCTGAGAAAACCCAAAAATGCCAGAATTTGTTATAAAAAATTGCCATATTTTGTTTTTTAAACACTATAGAGCATTCTAAAACATTCTAGAATACTTTTTCAGACATAAGTACAAAAAATTTGAAAAAAATGTGCAAAAATGTGAAAAAGTTGATTGTGAACACATCGGTATCGGTCTCGGACTCGGTATCGGTATCGGTCTCGCTATTGAAAACACCGGGTATATAACCCCCCCCCTAAAATCATGGGTTTTTGGGTGGTACTCGCGAGTTTGGGGTCCGGGACCCTCAAAAAGTGGGTTATTCTATTGGGGGGGAAGACAGAACGACACCAATCAACTTAGAGGGACCCGATAAATAGCAGATTATAAAGATAAAGTACATAAACATAGTTTGAATTCTCATGTTAGTGGAGGAAATGATACAATGAAGATAAAGTTCAGCTAGATAATCGATAAATCTAAAGAAACGGCAGAAAAGAGGAGCAAATTTTTCCAAAAGCCAAAGCCGTTGGCAATATTCCTTTAAGCTATTAGTTACCTTTATTTTGGGCCTCGTCCAATGGATCATAAGTTTCATCATTAAAAGCTTGATCGAGTTCTACGCGCTTGAATCGAATGAACTTCAGGGACGAACATTTGATGGTTTCAGTGACATTCTCCCAATTACCAGGCAGGTAGGCTGCAAAGTCATCCTTTTGATAAATGCGGACAGACTGAATGGCGTGCACATTAGAAATGCGGTGTTGTGAAGTGTGCCGCAAAATGGTGTTCACTTCTTCCAATTCAGACAGACGCCGACGACTCAAATGTTTCAGGATATCAGCCAGAATGTCAATAGAGATGCTAAAAATACAGTAATTTATCATCATTTATATTGTAAAACTTCGAGAATTCGACACTTTCAACCTATCTGCAATGTTTTAAATTTTTCAAACTGCTGAAGACTTGAATTTTTACTGAACTGTTTCATTTAGCAAAATTGAGATTCTCTTTACAGAATCGGAAACATAGAATTGTTAAAAATTTCTTTTTCCATAAAATGACCAAAACTTTTTAGCAAGCCCGCAGAATGTAAAATTTGGTCAACCGGAATTGGAAATTCAAAAATTTCGTAAAGTTTCAATTTAGATAAAAGTAACATTAATAAATTATGAAGTAAAACCTTTACTTCTTTCCTAATTTCATCAAAATGTTACCGTGGCTTACGCTGACTCGAAGAGGCATTACGAGACGCAAACATTCGTCTAATTTTCGTGGGAACGAAATCCTCTGAGTCTTCGTCGCTGCTTGTATCGTAATCGAAGCACTCGACAAAAGTGGTGTCCCCAGCGCGAAAGCGTTGAAAATATTGTTCACAAGTGGAGCGCTTAACGGCTTCTCGACCATAGAGTGCACGCAATGTGTCGTGAGCCTCAGTCACCGATTTGTCAAGGTGGAATTGAAGCAAAAGAGCGTGGGCGATGTATTTCTCGTCTTTTTGCATCTAAAACTGAGAAATTAGCTTTTAAGTTTTCGATGGACTGAATTTTTTTCAATTCACGCTGAAATTCAGGTTTTATTTACTTATTGCTTCTAATTAAACAGAAAGTAGCAACGAATAAAGTGATGACATAACGATACACTCTAAAGTGCCCATAAACACTATTTATGACGGTTCCTCTATAGTGAAAAATGTTAGTTTATACAAGCAAAAGAAGCGAGCTGTCAATAAGCCGACTTGTTGGCAGATTTTTGGCATTTATTATAATTTAAAATTTATTTATTTCACTTCTGCCGATGGATGCTCGTATTTGCACGGGCAACTTTTCATAAATTTACGCAAATAATATCGCAATGTGAGTATACAAAATCATCAAAAGTAGTAGTAATATACTTATTAAATTAAATTTGGAGACCATAAAAGTCGCTCATTATAAAAGTTACATTAGATAATTTAAGCATAAAAATTGATGTTTGAGGCCTTAAATTTGGGAAATAACATTCAAATATAAATAAATGACAAAGAGAAGTAAAATGAAAGTGTAAATTTAGGAGAAGAGAAATTTCGTAACACCGAAGTTTAGAGACTAAAACAAGAGACCCCGCCGATTCTCGGCGGATTACCGCCTCGAATCGGCGGGGTCTCTTGTTTTTTTCGCGGTTAGCGTGCATCCGCGGCACTGGGCGGGTAAAAGGGGGCATAGGGGGTCACAGGGGGCCGTATGGGGGGTGAAAAAGGTACCAGAGACTAAAACAAGAGACCCCGCCGATTCTCGGCGGATTACCGCCTCGATTCGGCGGGGTCTCTTGTTTTTTTCGCGGTTAGCGGGCATCCGCGGCACTGGGCGGGTTAAAGGGGGCATAGGGGGTCACAGGGGGCCGTATGGGGGCTGAAAATGGTACCATTCGTCTTCTCTCGCCGAGACGAAGCGATTGACGTATCACACGCCCAAATCCGAGTTAGGCGTGAAAAGTTAGCATTTTGGGCCCCTGGGGGGTAAAGGGGGTCGTAGGGGGCCACAGGGGGCCGTGCCCCCCTTGAAAATGGTGCCAAACGTCTTGTCTCGTCGAGAGGAAGCGATTGACGTATCACACGCCCAAATCCGAGTGGGGCGTGAAAAGTTTCCGTGTGTGGCCCCCTGGGGGGTTAAAGGGGGCATAGGGGGTCACAGGGGGCCGTGCCCCCCCTTGAAAATGGTGCCAAACGTCTTGTCTCGTCGAGAGGAAGCGATTGACGTATCACACGCCCAAATCCGAGTGGGGCGTGAAAAGTTTCCGTGTGTGGCCCCCTGGGGGGTAAAGGGGGTCGTAGGGGGCCACAGGGGGCCGTGCCCCCTTGAAAATGGTGCCAAACGTCTTGTCTCGTCGAGAGGAAGCGATTGACGTATCACACGCCCAAATCCGAGTGGGGCGTGAAAAGTTGCCCTTTTACGTGACCCACGTGACTCACGTAACTCACGTTTCACGTGTGCTCACGTGAAAAATTTTGACGCCATTCGACTCAGCGTGGCCGATTTAGGGGGGTACCCGCGAGCCTGAGGTCCGGGAACGTGATTCCAGAAAAAGGCTTATTTTAGCCTTTTCCTATCGGGGATGAGTCTTCCCCTGCGCTTTAGGTTAGAGTGGAAACAGTTTTGTTGAGTAAATGAATTGCCGTGTCGAAACAGATAGCATTTGAAATCCTTTTTGGTTCAAACAATTTTACTATCCAAGTGTTTGTCTTATTATGCAGAAAATAATTTAGCCCTGGAGTAACTAAAGTAGTGTAATGAATTTTCGCTTTTAAGCGGGAGGTATTTTAAGAAACTAATTAGTCTTAACAGTGATAAAAGAGACTGCTTTTTTCAGGGACTCCCTACGGGAGTCAGTTAAAAAATTTGCAAAAGCAATGAAACATCCACATGCAATAAATACCTTTGTTCTAAGTTCCCTCACATTCCAAGGGCGAGGGTCGGGCGTTTCGCGCCCGACCACAGGAATGGCTCGTAACGTGTAATCCGGGATTCTGAATCCAGAAACCCAAAATCTGTTTTCAGCGTTAGCTTCCCCGTAGCCGAAAACCTATAACAGCGCCGAATCCCATTGATTTGGTACCATTTTCACACAAAGTCAACGGTGCATCAGAATCCGGGATTCATTCTAATCCAGAGACCCAAAATCTGACCCCGAAATCGGCTTCCCCGTAGCCGGAAATCCCAGGATACAAAAAATCCCAGTGCCAAAAAAATGATTTCACCCGCGCGGAATCGAACCTTACCGGCTGGTGCCTAACCACTTAGCACTGAACCAAAAAATTGGGGGCAAAAACATTACAGAGAATTCCATGTGACAGGGCTAGCTTACTGGGGGGATAATGAAAGAAAGGGAAGGGGAATCCATTTACTGAACATATTGGATTGGTACGAAAAACGGATCACTTTTCGAGATCGCCGCTCCCTAATTTTTGCGGATTCGTATACCAACTTTTCGAGAGCTACAAAATGAGCTATCATCCCTCTATGAGGGGAAGGAAAAAAAAGTTACGCCGTGGGACACACATCCCCAGACGTGCGACTTAGATAGAGTGGATAATATATATTCAACTTAGAATCCGTTATTACGGTCATTATTCGAAAACATGAGAGATTGAGAGTATAATGAGGGGCTTTTTGGGGCCAGTATCCCCTACGATACGCATAAATTGTTGTTGTGTCCATTATTTTTGCCAATATTGTTATGTCATACCTCTACTATATGCGATTTACTATATACTATTTTTATACCTCTATTGTGGAAAAATTTTGTTGTACTTTTTTATTACTGATAATTCATTCAGTAAACTCTATTGTAATGGATTGATATGCTATTGATAGTGTAAAGTGTAGAAATAAATACCGTAAATCCTCTAATAAGTCCCTCCCCTCAATTAAGTCCCTCCCCTCAAATAAGTCCCCCCTCAAACAGAATGCCAAACGTACTTGCGAGCTCGCCCGACCAAAACTTAGTGCATATTCGTGTAGATCTCGTCTGGTTACGTAAGAAAAACCCCAATGCCAAAACTTTGTCATTGAAAATATCGGAGAAATTTGAGTTTGAAATTTAAAATTTTTTTGAAAACCCTTACGAAACAATAAGTCCCCCGGGGGACTTATTAGAGGATTTACGGTATGTGTTAAGGCTACGAACGAAATGTTGATCGTCTTTCAAACTTTTCATACCTGGTGAATCCAAATTATTTTTGTTGTGATAGATATATCACAATTATCTCTAAAAAGCAATTTAAACATAATTTTTCCTGAAAAAATATTGTAAGAATGGGCAATCATTAAAGACTGGCATAGAAAATATGTGAATCGGCACATGTTTGGTACCGTTTTGTATCTTGCATTGCAATTCATCACATATATGTTTCTCGACGGTAATATCTTTAATATTATTTGGGCCCGTTACATCCATGTACATGGCAAGTAATTATTTACGGTTTCATACCCTTTCATTTGCTGTAAACTTCACCTTTGTACTTTCCTGCTGGGCACAATGAAGCAATTTCGAAAGATTTTCGTTCAGATCCGAAATTTCCATTCATTGTTTATCGTTACTGCATAATTGCGAATGCATCGCGTGCGCTGATTTATATTTTAGTGAACGTTGTTTACACCATAAGAACCGCAGTGGATGCTCCATATTTTCTCCGGCTATTCCACTTCCTTGCTTTGCAATTCCTTTTCTTTCGAAACAGCTACCCGACAAAATTCGCCAATCTTTTGCCCATTGACTGCACCCTATTGTCCACTGATTTGCTGCTCTCTGCTAATGTTTGTAAACAGAATAGGCGTTGAGTGTCATTTTCTTCCTTCTCCTGTAAACCTATAAATAAGAAACATATGCCCCGAATTTGTTTTCATTAGACTTATATTTTTCATGTTATTTGCTGTTGCCAAAGAAAATTACAATATATATTTCAAATGTGTGAAATCGAAGGCGATATTAATAATTGTCTTAAATGTTCCGAAGATGAAGAATATCTTTATCTTCTTTTCATCTCTAACACAGCTCTGGATTTGTTAGTCCGCCATCTCAATGAAAAAATGACGATATTTTTTAATAACATTTATTATGCATGTTATATATGCATGTTTTAAATTTTACTTTCCGGAAAAGTAAAAGTTTTCATTTATTTCCGGTTTCTCGTTAAGTGGTGTAGTTAATGTGGTTAGAGGCAGATGTACCCTCCCTCTCCCCCAACCGATCAATAACCAAAGGGACAAAATGGAAAACTGTAGGCTGTTAAGCTTCCGAAATTTCAATCACATTATTTGAAGAAGTGAACTTGGCAGAAACCGTTTGCACCTTTCTCAGATTTACCTTCCTAAGATAATTTTACTCCTGTCGCGGAGTCATTACTCCTAACTTTAATCTTACTCAAATTTCCTTGTATTTTCCATATTTGGGAGGAGTGTAAGAGTGTGTGCATATCTATATAATTTCTCACTGTCGTCCATGTTTGCATTTAATCATTTCTGTTTTGTTTTTATTACAGAAGGCAAAGTTTTATACTCACCATCTTTAGACAATGGATCAGCAAGTGCCGACTACCCGTGACGCTCAAGTCTCTAGTACTCAAAGCAACGGATATTCTTCGGTAGCGACTTTAAACACGACTGCTCCCCATTATTACGGAACAAACGATTACATGGTATGTATTTGAATACAAGTGCTAAAATAATCAATACCGTTTTTGAAAAATCGGTAATATCACGAATAGTTTGAGTCCGAAAAATTCGAATCCTGCGAGGGCAAAAATTTCGATTTCTCTCAGAGGGAACATTGTTCTCAGGAAACGGTATTACTAAGAAAATATTTCTAGAATGAGGGAGTATTTTTGAACTTTTCTAGCCAGAGCCGACGGTTTATCTTTTCCACAGAGAAATACTTTTTAATACAATTCCCCATAGAATTACCCATTCATACAAAATGCTCATCTACAAAGCTGATAATTACTTCCATTAACCCGCTCCAAAACAGCTGTTTCCGATATAAAGTTCCATTTCACAGAGCGATATAATCCCATTGAGTTCCACGCCTTAAGTTGCGTTCTTGACTCACAATCTCGATTGTTTATTTTACCAAATATTGTTTTCCTCTAACCAAATTGATACTTTTCCAATAACGGTGAATTTTAGGAGCAAGACCCACAACACTGGGGACAGATTGGTCACAGCTTCAATGCATATATTAATGAGCAGCCTCGGGCAGCTCTGCCGAACTTTGACAACTACTCATATGGATACTCCGAACCGAGCCATCCGGTGCCACATGGACAAAGCTTTCCGTACGGATCATTGGCTGGTCAAACTCAGGTAATTATTCAGTTTGTTAATAAATAATATTTTTTAACTAAATCCTTATAGTAAGTTAGTGACGTCCGTCCGTCCTTCCGTCGCACGTTTCTGGAGTGCATTCTTACGGGTGCTTAATTTT
This sequence comes from Ditylenchus destructor, assembly GCA_022814885.1. Lineage (NCBI taxonomy): Eukaryota > Metazoa > Nematoda > Chromadorea > Rhabditida > Anguinidae > Ditylenchus > Ditylenchus destructor. Next base: position 48,645 of record JAKKPZ010000243.1, read on the forward strand.
AAATGTACCTATTTTAGGGTAACTTTTTGCGGGGAATCCGAATTTGAGCTCTAAATTTAGCTAAAATATACCTAAATTTAGGCAAAATTTGGCTAAAAAGTATCTAAATTTTCGTTTTCCAGTGCTTAATTTTGGTGTCCGTTACGGTTTTTCAGAGAGTTATCCAGTGCTTATTTTTATCGGTCCTTCCGCGCCTGTAGTCTGAGTCTCAGACTGAGCCAAACTGTGCTTGCAGACTGAGTCTCAGACTGAGGCAAACTCAGACTGAGTCTGAGTTTGCGAGCCACCGCAGGTGGCGAGCCAGTCCTGTGGTCGGGCGCGGAGCGCCCGACCTTCCCCCTTGGAATGTGAGGGAACTTAGAACATATTGGTTTGCATGTAGACAGCAAATTTTTCAGACTCCCGTAGGGAGTCCCAAAGCGCTAGTTGTTCATTAATTTAATTACTGACAAATTTATTAAACTCTAATTCGGTCTTCTTGAAAATTGTTTCGATATTTCAATTTTTTAACGCATAAAATTTAGCCAGTGTCCTCTCTTAATGCTTCCAGCAATTATTATGGCTCAAATGCAGGAATCGGATCGATGCGATGTGTAACGCATGCTCACAATGCCAACGTTTCACAACCCCCATTTGTGGCTTTCTCGGAAGCGGCCAGTCCTATGTTTAATGGACAGACTTCTCATCCGAATGGAACTGCAATTCAGGTAATTCAGCTGAACTTTAGGAAATAGAAGCAATTTTAACGAAAAATTGGAACTGAACACATACCGTTAAAAATTGGAATCGGGTCCTGTTTTGAGAAAACAACAATTTTTATAACATCTAAATTTAATCAATTTCACTGTGCGTTATTTTTTGCCTGGTCAAACACAGGTAATTACTCAGCTTGTTATTAAATGGTACTTTTTAATTATTCATTAAGTGACAAATTTGTTAAATTATAATTTTATATTCTCGCAAGTTTCGATATTTCAATTTTTTAACGCTTAAAATTTAGCCAGTGTCCTCCCTCAATGCTTCCAGCAATTATTATGTCTCAAATGCAGGAATCGAATCGATGCAAAGTGTAACGCACGCTCATAATGTCAATGTTTCACAACCCCACCAAGTAATTCAGCTGAATTTTGGGAAATAGAAGCAATTTTAATGAAAAATTGGAACTGATAATACTGCTAAGAATTGGAAACGGCATTTCTATTTTTTAGAATATAAACATTTTCAAAAGTTAACAATTAATATATATATATATAAATTATAACGTATACATTTTATAAATTTTGTTTTGCATTAATTTTATTTTAGAATCAATTGCCAGAAGTTCAAAGTGAGGAGGACTCTGCACTAAGAGAAAGAAAAATGAAGTCCGCCAAAATTTCGAAAACATGCAGGAAGAGAAAAAATAAAAAATTCGAAAAGAGCAGAGAGACTTCTTCTGAGGTATTATTTTGTCTTGTCGTAATTATATTACTCACAATAACCCATTAAAATAATATATCAAAAACAGATGCTGAATCCCCACTAAAGGCTCTTTATGTTGTAAATTAACAATACCCATGGAACCATCAGTTTTGCCTTCATACGTGTTAAAATACATTTAGTATGGGATATTAACCATTTTAGTATACTAAACCTAGTATTTAGTATGTCGGTTTGCCCTATATTTTCCCTTCTATTTGGAGAGAAAACTATGCAAATGTCTCCATATTAATGCAATTAACAGTTTTAGGAGCTCAAGCTTGCGGAACATTTCTTAGCGCACATAAGCAACTTCCATGGTCTGCATCCAAATTATTTGGAATATTTGTATGAATTTGGAGCCATTTTGAAGGAAAATGCTCTATTGTTGATTTCTTGTCACGAACACGAAAATGAAGCTCCCACGGATGAAGTAGAGGTGAAAGCACAGAAATGCTTGGCTGACAACAACAATTTTATTGCTCGTTGGCCCTATCTTCAGGATGAACATCAGTATGTGCCGCAGTTAGATCAGCAAAATTATTGGTGATTTCAAGCATTTGTGTTTTTTCCAAATGGTTTCAATTACAGAATATCAACGCCAGAACGGTATCTTATAAAAACGAAACTCCACTTTGTTTTTGTTCCACAAGTTTTTCAATATTTCCCCGTAATGTATATTTTATCAAGTTGTAGCCATAATTTGTAAGCTGTATAAAATAAATTGACATCAATAAATTATGACTAACAGGTAATGATTTTTCCTCACACTTTCATTTTGACAAGTAGGTTTCCCTGTTTTGTCATTTTTGAACGCTTTAAGGATAGTTATTTACTTGGCGATAATTATTATCGCCAAGTCCCATTGTGCGCTGTTTTCTTACACCAAAGTTGCGGTTTATTCTCGGCTACGATTTTTTGACAGTGAGAATGCGGATTTCTTTTTGAGAGGTTACGGTATATTATGATTAATTTTTTTATCAAAACATTTTTAAAAATGCCACCCGTACAACTGCCACCGCGACAACTGCCACCCCCAAGGGGAAAACGACAACTGCCACCTGTTATCGAAGTGGCAGTTGTCGTTTTCCCTTGGGGTGGCAGTTGTCCCGGTCCCATAGGGCTTGACACAAAATCGACACAAATTAAAGTGCAGACGATTCAGTGTGCATTGCAAAAAGCAGACTCCGCGAAATTGATGCACCAAAAGGGTCACTACACCACCTGAGAAAGCACCGTCGAAATTTATCTAAAAAATTTACATATGAGTGTTGTTTACGTCAGACAGCACAATTTTCACTCATGTTCACGTCATCTTCGACAAACAAAAATTGCAATTACGTTTCCTGCCATCCGTCCTCTGTTCACTACGAGCAGAGGCCACATTGGAAGTTTCCATTGCGACTAGCTACCTCCTGCTTTTGCCAACTGAGTTGGTCCCAACGTGCCCCATGACCCAGTCATCTCGGCCCAACAGTTCTGTAATGTGCCACCAAAGTATCGAATGGGAACTGCCCCAAACATTGATTTGACTGAAATTTGTTTGCGCGTGATCGAACTTTTTGACGAAAAAATATACGTCAATTCACAAGCGTGAGAAATGAGGCGCTCTTGACCACGGTCAGGAAATAGATCTGGGACGAACCAAACTATCAACCTAGAAATGCAATCTAATTTCTCAATATTGTTATCACTAACCAACATCCATACTACCAGCATCGGTCCGTTTTCCACATTTCCATTCCATAAACAACCGCTCCCCCCTCACAGGACCCTTCAAATAGCCGACTCTTGTCAAGAAATTATCAGTTTGTGATACCACCTCGTGTTAAAATGGACATGGAAGAGCCTTCAGTCTCATCTTCTTCGCTCTTCTCTCCCGAACCAGATTCCACTCCGATAATAACAACTCCAGTCTCGAACTTCACAATTCCCTTTCCACTTACCTCACTTTTCTCCTCAGTTTTATGCGCCAACTCCGAAGTCACAGACGTAAATTCCACACTCCTGAGTTCGCCACTAGTCACCTCTCCGACCAAGCACAGTGTCAATAATGAAGAAAATTCCCTCTTGCACAATTTTCTACAAAGCATTTCCATGAGCTCTGCATTCGGCCTCCAACAAGACAATCCCCTCCTGGATTTGACATTCCCCATTGTCGAACTACCACAGAATCCTCACACGGAAGATGTTGCAAATTCTCCGGCAAGTGGAACACCGGACAGCTCAGAGCCTTCATCATCGCCCACACACCGCGCAAACCCAACTCTAAGTCCCGCATCAGCGTTCTTTGGATCTCCCGGATTGCTCCAAATGATGCAAAAGAACATCAGTGACAGTCAGCTGAGCGGCCAAATAAGCGAAAATTCATTCGAGTTGGACATCGATGATCAGCGACGACAACTAAACCTTTCCCTCCCATTTGCACCTCCTCGGGCCTCAAACGAGCCTTCCCTGAGCCTACGAAAACCGTCCAATTACCTTAATATGTTCAATCCATCACCACTTTATCCTCCAGAGGCAACGATGATGTTCGATCAGAATAGTTTCTGCTTGCCCAATGTTGCAGATCTATTCGGACAGCAAATCTCTGCGGGACAGTCGCTTGGTCAACATAATGCAGCGGTTGCTGGACTTTTCGCAGCAAATGGTAAAGGTAAATATTTGAGAATACCGTTTGCTAAATATATTGATGTTTGTCTAAAACATTTTTATTGGTGTGGTAAGAAAGTTTTCGCAGTTTTTGAAATCCAATTTTTATTAATCTAAAGCAGTGTTTTTCTTGAGTGTTACATACCGTTTGGTAGCCCATTCATTCCTCTTTCAAACCGCATATAGCATGCTTTACCATAATACGAAATTATTACTTTATGATAGTTTTAAGGAAGCACAGCCAAAAAATTGATTTTTAGTTATTTTTAGCAACTTTCATGGAGAAAATTTTTTACCACTATTAAAAAGTGGCATTGCAGCGTTTGTGGGCAAGGTCTAGCTCAACAACATACTTTTTACAGAATACCTTTTGCTTTGAAATTCTGCGAGATATGACCGCTCAAAGTTGAGACATAAACCGAAAAAATCCCAAAAATCAAAATTTTCCATTTTTTTGGTGGTGTCATTCACTAAAATTGTCATGTCTCAGCAACCACCAAATGAAAAAATCTATTCTCTCTCCATTCTCTAAAAGGTAAGTATTAGAGCTGAAATTGCTCTACAATATTGCACAATCAAATATAGAACAACAAAGTTTTTCATAGATAAAACTTATAAATGTATCTCAAAAATCTATGTCAATTTGTCTCAGGTAATCATAAATATCCATTCATTTTCTTCGGAACAAAAAATATAACCTTAGCATTGTTGGACAGACAAAAGTCTTGGCTATCATACGGTATATAGCACTTATAAGCACTCTTGCGTAAAGTGAGAAAAAAGTAGATAAAACAAAACGCCGGAGACTTTCTTACCAAACCAATATGAGAGAAATAATATCCTTGAAAGGAAAATTAGGAAACCTTTGGTGCTGTTATAAAACTTGTGGTATTCTTGTTTGTAACATTTTTCACTTAGAAATGATTTTTTAAATTTTTCCTGTGAAAAGTAAAATTCAAAAAGCATAATAATACTATTATCCACAAGTTGCATGGATCACCGTTTGAATTCGCGGGTTGTTTGAGCAGGCGCAGTAGTGGATAAGCGCGCCTTGGCATCTATGCCAAGATGCTTTACAAGGTGGATGAATCAATATGATGAAACCCTTGGAGAGTAAATCGACCCAGCTGAACCCAAATCCGGGATCAGATTTGAACTTTGATCTTTGATTTTTGAACTTCCTTTAAATCCTGGATTTTTCCAGGATTTAAAGGGAAAGTTCAAAAATCAAAGTTCAGCGGGGTCGATTTACTCTCCAAGGGTTTCATCATATTGTCTCGAAATGCCTTAAATAGCCTCTTTGACTGCATGCCAAGGCACGCTTATCCACTACTGCGCCTGCTCAAACAACCCGCGAATTCAAACGGTGATCCATGTAACTTGTGGATAATAGTACCTAATGAGTAAAGACCGGATTTTTAGGTTGTTACACTGCCTGGTATGCTTAACCACTGTCTCTCTTCAAAGATAGCACAAAACGGCACTCTCTTTTAACCTATTTTTGATCACTAAATAGGTTGAAAAGAGTCTTTGTTCTAGAAAGTCTCTTTCATTTGTTTGCAGAAATCAGAGGCATCAAACATCAATCGATGCTTTCTGCAAACAAATGAAAGAGACTTTCTAGAACAAAGACTCTTTTCAACCTATTTAGTGATCAAAAATAGGTTAAAAGAGAGTGCCGTTTTGTGCTATCTTTGAAGAGAGACAGTGGTTAAGCATACCAGGCAGTGTAACAACCTAAAAATCCGGTCTTTACTAATGAGACTAAAACATTTGTTCTAATTTATTTCCGTAAAATGTTTACGGAAACAAAATGTAGTTTTAATCTAAATTATTTAGCAAATTTTTCTTAAATAAATTCTAAAATTTTTTTACCCTAATCTTTATTTAGGCCAAAACGGAAAAAGTGGCAACGAAAAACCAATCGATGGACGTAAAAACCGAAGAAATCGAATAGCGTTTAGCAAATTTCAACTTGATGAATTGGAAAAGTGTTTTCAGAGCACACCATACCCGGATGTCACCACGCGGGATGCAGTTTCTAAATTTATCCAATTGCCCGAAGAGAAAGTTCAAGTAAGCGTTTTATTTTTTTAATGGAAAATTTATAAGTTCAAAGGTTTAATACAGAAAGCACAAATCCTGACATTAGATTCCAGATATTAAAAGATTCCTGCATTAGATCCAGACATAGATTACAGATGCATTATCTGCCATCATTAGATCCCCTGACATAGTCCAATAAATTGCTTCGGATATATAAATAGGTACTATTATACGCAACATCTATATCCTACCCAAAAATTTTAAGTATTAACCCTCCATTTCCCAGTGTTGGGATAAAGCAACGTAAACTTTGGACTAATTTTTTGCAAATTTTTGGGCCTACTAGCTCAAATCTGATATTGGTCTTATAAAGCCAACTTTTTCTCCTGATTCAGGATATGTAATTTGTTTATCCACTTTATCTGCGATTTTGCCCTGAAAAAGGGTCATTTTCAAGACATAACCCCAAAAATCGAGGAAAATTGACGAATTTTGGGACTCAGCGTAAATTTTGCAACTTCTAAAACCTTCGTAACTTTCGAAATTTGGCACCTTTTGCGGAAATTAAAAAAAAACTTGCCGAGTAAACCGGCCACGCGGAATCCGATAAGCTTGTCAAATTCAAGGACCTGATTTTTGGGCACAAATTTGAACTCGCGCCAAATTTTCGAACCCGTGAAAATCGCCATTTTTAATCGAATTTAAACTACGTAGGACTCTACTGATGAGGACCCAACCTACGTGGTATCATCTGTCGTCTAGATTTAGGGTCGAAACGGCAAATGCCATATAATCTACACTTTTCATTCTTACTACTTTTAAAATTATCTGCCATAGTAATTTGATAGGTAAACTCAATAATAATTTAAACACATGAATACTATTAAAAAATATTACTTACCCGTTATAAGGAGCCCAAATGAGCTCTGTATACCAGAAATCAGCAAAATTCCACAGTCGGGCAATGAAGGGTTAAGGCATTCATTATTTTAGGTGTGGTTGAAGAACCGCCGTTCTAAGTACCGAAAGCAGTCACAAAATCTCGCGCCCGATCAGTCAATTCGGTCACGTTTCGGTGAAAGTCGACAAAATCAGAAGGAAACCCCTGGTAAAAGTAAGTCGTCATTGTGGAACCAGTGCCGCAGCTTGGGCATTTTTGAACCCCGGGTACTTTTTTTCTTTTCCTTTCTTTCTTCTCCTCTCGTCCACGCCACCGAAAAATTTCCTTTGGTCCCCCCTTTTGATTTTTTATCCCTTCCAAAAGCTGGACCCCGGGTACTTACCTTATTTACTCCTATGAAAGTGCGGCACTGTGTGGAACCCGAAAGATATTGAAAACTTATTTTGTTTTAGTGTGGAACCCGGCAACAATTGCATCTTTTGATGGTCTGCTAACTCCCACTTTCCCCACAAGTGTCTCGTCGCCTGCAGTCTTTGATGTAAAAAATCTCTTCTCAGCTCAGAGCCTGCAACGTTCTATATTAGAAAACCTCATGAGAACTTCGCAATTGGCGTCATTCAGCGTATAAACTGGAATCACTAATATAGAGTTTTCCCGCTAAGTTGTATTGATTGTTGATATTTGTGGTTGTTGATATTTGTTTTGTTATTCTATACCTCTAATGTCTACATTAATTATGAAGGCATTGTTTACATGCATAGCACTCTTGTTTCACTATATACAGTTATGCTTTCACTGTTAAACTTTAACTGGCATGTTATTAAAAGTATAACTGACGCGAGAATGAGAATTATTTTATCAACATTAATGGCCATTACAGAACAAATACGCTTGGGGAAGTGGTCAAAATCCCCCCCACTCAATATGCCCCATTCATAATCCCCCATTTTCAAAAAATCATATAAAAATGGGCAAAAAGCATGAAAATGCTCATTTTTTTTTGCGGAATTCGTATTTCACATTATTTGTTGCCCGATTTTTAGGTATTAGGCTGAACAACCCGAAAAACAACGCCTTAAAAGCATTATATGGGCTAAGAAACTCTGTGCTGTACGAATTCAGCGAAAAAAATGAGCATTTTCATGCTTTTTGGCCATTTTTTATATGAATTTTTAAAAACGGGGGGGGGCGGGGGTTATGACCGGGGGAGGGATTTTGACCTATTCTCAGACCCTTAACTTTAAAATTTTTAATATTCTACTCATCGGTGTAGTAATAACCAAAAATTTTTGGTATTGAGCTTGGAAAGATTATAGAGCATTGTACAACACGACAATATCCAGAGTATAAAGGTTGAAGATTATTTTTGGCACTTCATGTTTCAAAATGGTCAATAAATTTTTTTGCCAAATACATTTTATAGCCTCACAAATAAACCGATTGTTTAAAAATAAATGCATAACAATTACAAAGTACGACTGCCAAGATATGTAATAATTAACAAAATTTTTCTTATCATCTTTCGTATTCTTTGTCAACAAATAGTTTTTCCTTTTGATCTGTCTTCTGTTTCCTCGGTATTGGTTGTAGCTTCTTTGGATTTGTACGGGAATGCACTAAAAAGTTAAGTGGAATGGAAATACATGTACAGTTAGGGAAAATCATTACTGCGTTTGAATTTTTCTAACTGCCCAAATGCGAACGTTGCGGTGGTCCGCAGCAGCGGGTCGCCTTCAATTCTCATGAGAAGCAGAGTTGCACGCAATTGCGGTTTGGGCCTGTTTTTACCGCAAACCGCAAACTTTAAGCACCCCTAAGAATGGCCTCGGCCGTGCCCGATAGGGCGCGGCCGAGGAAAAAATTTTGAAATTTTTGCTTCAACAATGAAAATTTTAATAGGAAATTTTCTCCAAGCCCACTAAAATTTTGAAAAATTTTCGCCTGCGGCGCTATTTTTTCTTTGATTTTTCCTTTGTATCCACCATTTTTTCCAAATTTTTTCGCCAGCGGCGCGATTTTATCCTTTATTTTTACTGCAATGTTAGATCCCGGCGCAATTTTAGATAGCATTTTCTTGTTATAAAAATTTGTGAAGAAGGAAAAATTGCGCCGCAGGCAAAATTTTTCAGAAATATTACGCAGTTTGCCAGTAAATTTTTCTAGCAGAGTTAATTTTTCAATGAAAATTGACTCTATTTTTCCAAATTTCTAAAAATTTTCGCCTGCGGCGCTATTTTTGCTTCTTAATCCATTGATTTTGTACTTTACGTATTGATTTCGTAGTAATTTAATGCATTTAATTGAATAAAAACTGATCCTGGGTGTAAAATACCATAAATTGGTAAAATTTGGAAAAAATTTTGGAAAAAAATTGAAAAATTGCGGTTTGCGGATTGCGGCAATTTTGGCGATTGCGGTTTGCGGAAACCGCAAAAAAATTTTTTTGCGGATTGCGGTTTGGGAAATCCCGTTTGCGTGCAACTCTGATGAGAAGTTCTCCTTATTAGAGTTAAATAAATAGACATAAAGCCATAAATTTTTAGCGGGAAACAGGTTTTTGTCCATAACTTTCATCAATTAACTGTCCCGGAATATGTTTCCCAAAGTGACGTTATTTCTTTCACATTATGCTCTATCGGGCATACTACCATGATGGAAGCACAAATATGTTTTTCCGAACAATCATATCAAAGAGTCAAAAAGCTCACCCATAAATAACAATTGATATAATGACGAAGAGAGCGCCCAATATGAACAATTCACTCGGGTAAACCCCAAAGAGGTAGATTGAAGCAACACAACTTATCACGATTGAAATTGATGTCGCATACGCCTGAAAATAATGGATAGAATCAAATACCTGCTCTACGTTTAGGGCAAAGGTGGTGTGGTGATTAGTGCATAGCCAACACTGTGTTATGGCAAACATAATCTAATTACCGTATATCCAAACTTTAATGTCCCTCTCTTCGGAAATGTCAAAAATTTAACCCTAGTAATTTCCATGCCTCTTGTACAGATTTATGATGCCTCTAATTTAACCCCTCCGGAATGGGTTGAATAATTTAACATGGGTCAAATTAGGTTTATAGTTAAAACCGTTAGTTGATTTGTGACCTGCAATAATTGATTAACTTTTCCTATTTCAATTCACATATGAAAATAATCTGTTAATATAGTATTTGGCTTAACAACGTCAGTAAGTATGTTCGCAAAAATGTATGTGACGCTGTAAATCTCGATATAGACTTTGTACAGAGCTGAAATTTGGCAGGTATATGTAATCGACCATGACGAATCGATATCCGAAAAAATTTCGATGTTCTAGAATGTTCTAGAAGAGTTATGAGTTTTCGCAGAATTTTTTGTCTGTCTCAATCGAAGTATATGAAAAATCAATCCTAATGAGCTGAAATTTGGCATATATATCAAATCAAATATGCTGAAAAATCCTATCCAAAAAAATTATATAAAAGTTTGAAAAAATAAACACTTTTCTTTACATATCGCCCAAAAATGGTCATTTGTTGAATGTGAATGTTGAATGTGTGTTAAATGTGGATGTTTGATTAAATGTGGATCTTTGATGTTTGTTGAATGTGAATGTGTTGAATGTGGATGTTTGGTGTGTTAATGTAAAATGCGTAAATCGAGTTGTAAAATTCATTTCAAATGGTAAAATCGATTGTAAACGAGTTGTAAAATCGATTTCGAATGTGTAAATCGATTGTAAACGAGTTGTAAAATCGATTTGACAATTGTGAATCGAATATAAATGAATTGTAAAATGGATCCATGAGTTGTAAGTCGATTGTAAATGAATTGTAAAATGGATCCATGAGTTGTAAGTCGATTGTAAATGAATTGTAAAATGGATCCATGAGTTGCAAATCGATTGTAAATGAATTGTAAAATGGATCCATGAGTTGTAAGTCGATTGTAAATGAATTGTAAAATGGATCCATGAGTTGCAAATCGATTGTAAAATGGATCCATGAGTTGTAAGTCGATTGTAAATGAATTGTAAAATGGACCCATGGGTTGTAAGTCGATTGTAAATAAATTGTAAAAAGGATCCATGAGTTGCAAATCGATTTTAAATGAATTGTAAAATGGATCCATGAGTTGCAAGTCGATTGTAAATGAATTGTAAAATGACCCATGAGTTGCAAGTCGATTGTAAATGAATTGTAAAATGACCCATGAGTTGTAAATCGATTGTAAATAAATTATAAAATGGATCCATGAGTTGTAAGTCGATTGTAAATGAATTGTAAAATGGATCCATGGGTTGTAAGTCGATTGTAAATGAATTGTAAAAAGGATCCATGAGTTGCAAATCGATTGTAAATAAATTGTAAAAGGATCCATGAGTTGCAAATCGATTGTAAAATGGATCCATGAGTTGTAAGTCGATTGTAAAAAGGATCCATGAGTTGCAAATCGATTGTAAATAAATTGTAAAAGGATCCATGAGTTGCAAATCTATTGTAAAATGGATCCATGAGTTGTAAGTCGATTGTAAATGAATTGTAAAATGGATCCATGAGTTGTAAGTCGATTGTAAAAAGGATCCATGAGTTGCAAATCGATTGTAAATGAATTGTAAAATGGATCCATGAGTTGCAAATCTATTGTAAAATGGATCCATGAGTTGCAAATCGATTGTAAATAAATTGTAAAAGGATCCATGAATTGCAAATCTATTGTAAAATGGATCCATGAGTTGTAAGTCGATTGTAAATGAATTGTAAAATGGATCCATGGGTTGTAAGTCGATTGTAAATAAATTGTAAAAAGGATCCATGAGTTGCAAATCGATTGTAAATGAATTGTAAAAAGGATCCGTGAGTTGCAAGTCGATTGTAAATAAATTGTAAAAAGGATCCATTCGTTGCAGATCGATTGTAAATGAATTGTAAAATCGAATCATGCGTTGAAAATCGATTGTAAAATCGATTTATGAATTTTAAATCTGGCTAATAAGGCTCTAGAATGTATACTGTTTCATTTTGACTGACGATCAAAAACGTACGATGTTTCATCTTGGAAGCAGGCTCAAGTATCTGTTTATATAGTATTTGGAATGGACATCGATATGTGTATTAGACGCTTCAGTTAGATATGTTTCAATGTAAGTATCGATATGTGTGATATACCAATCGATATCCAGTGTCGCGTAGAGGTGAAAAAAATAGAATTCTAGAATGTTCTAGAAGAGTTATGAGGTTTAGCAGAATAAATGTATGTGACGCTGTACAAAAATGTCTGTCACGTAGTAAATCTCGATATAATTCATGTACAGAGCTGAAATTTGGGACGTATATGTAATCGACAGTCAAAATTCGATTTCCGAAAAAATTTCTGATAAATTTATGGTAAAAATATGTTTTTTTGCAAAAAATACAAAAATCGCGATATACTTCATGTACAGAGCTGAAATTTGGGATGTATATGTAATCGACAGTCAAAATTCGATATCCGAAGAAATTTTTGATAAATTTATGGTAAAAATATGTTTTGTTGCAAAAAATGTCCAAAAATGTCTGCCATGTAATAAATCTCGATATGAAATTCGGGTATAAATTATATATGAGCTGTATAATAGCTCAATCTATAGATCTCGATTAGACAAATCGATTGGTATATAAAGTTTGTTGTTCTTGAATGTTCTAGAATAGTTTTATTTTTTATTTTCATTTGTCATATCCGAAAATGTTTTAAAATTTATTGTAAAAACATGTTTTTCCAAAAATATACAAAACTGCCCGTAACGCTGTACTCGATATAAATTATGTACTGAGCCGAAATTTGGCATGTAAATTTAGAGGGATAGATGTAGAAAGTGTATAGATATAGTGAGGGATAGATATAAAGGGGTAGATGAAAAGAGATGGATAGATGATGTTCTAGAAAACATGTTTTTTCAAAAAATATCCTAAAATGTCTGTCACGTATTAAATCGCGATATAATTCATGTACAGAGCTGAAATTCGGGTATAAATTTTATATGAGCTGTATAATATCTCAATCGATAGATCTCGATTAGACAAATCGACTGGTATATAAATTTCGATGTTCTTATAAACTTATATGTGTAGAGAGGGATAGATATATATGGAAGATATATGAAAAAGATGGATGGATTTAGAGGGATAGATGGAGTGATGGTTAGGTTTTGATGGATAAATATAGAGAGTGACAGATATACTGAGGGATAGATGAAATGATATGGATAGATTTAGAGGGATAATTGTAGAGATGGATAGATATAGATGGATAAATATAGAGAGGGATAGAAATAGAGGGATAGATGTAGAATAAATAAAAATAGAAGGAGTAGAAGAGGAGCAAAAGAAGAGAGAAAAAGAGGAGAAAAAGAAATAAAAATTTAATATGTTTGTGTGTAAAATTGTGTTCTTAAAATATTCCATTTGCATTATTCCAATTCAATCTATCAGCAAATATCAAAAATTAATTGTAGTGTGTATTTTATGATTATGTACTGTATGAATATGTAATCGATATGTACTAGCTTGGAGGGCCGGCGATAGCCGGCCCGTTGAAGCTTGTGTAATAATAAACGCGTACCATAAATGTGCCTTTCATCCAAATGTTCGATTGCTAAAACAAACAAGCGGCGGATAACTTAGCAATATCAATAATTATTGAATCTCATATATCTCATCATATCTTGAAACGCTATAATATTATTAAAAAAGGAACGCAAGATAAAATCTCAGACCTTGATCAGATAGCCAAATAAGCAATCCAACGTATGGTTTTTACTCATCTTTCGAAACAAATGAGCGAGCGGGTTTTATTTTCGTGTTCAATAAGTGCCCAGAAATGAACTGTCTATTCTCACGATTCTGTTAGTACAGTATACTATTTCCAATAACAGAACACTCGAAAGTAGAAAAATAAACAGTTTAAGCGACACGTAAAATAGAAATCCGATTTATCGGCGGAAATACTAACGGGATATTTGACTCCTGGCAGACTATCATTTTACGCTACTGATAGTCTAGTATAACCTTTTAATTACTTACCAACATGGATGAGAAAATTCTGTATCGTGTAAATCAAGGCAACCACACTGACTTTTAACGTGCCACAAATGTCGTCGATAAAATATTGCCGCAGAATGATTAGTGCCCTATAAAAATGTTTTGAATGGAAAGTAAAATGTATAACTTAAGTATAACAGAAATGTAACTCAAACAAGTGAGATGGCATGCGAATTGGCAGCAAAACGGAATAATTTTGATTGGATTGGTTGTTTTTACTTTTCAGTAATTCACTGTTAGCTAGACAAACTAATTATATAAATAAAAATATTACCTACATCACTTGTTTCAAACATTTGGACGTTAGCCAAGTTTCCGGTAATATGGCACCGCCCCGTGCGAGTGCTGAACCCTCTCGGTTGGTTCGTGCCAACAACCGAGGGTTGCTACACTGCGCTAGCCGAGCGATGGTGAAATACGATAATAACAACATTATATCCTATACTAGTATTTAGCTGATGTATCGTGTCCGTCTTCACTTTTCTCTGTCATAATTTCGTGACTGAAATAAAAACAACACCATTAGGTCAGAGTGGAGAGAGTTTTGTGTAACAGAGCCGAAATTTTTGGTATGGGGGGGGGGGTTTCGGCTGTATTTGATGACGACAGCTACGACCAGACCACCCACAGCTTTCAGGGTCCTTTTCTAACGAAGTTTTAAAAAGAGAAGCAAATCATTTTCCGACAGGATAGGGGTTTCAACCAAGTTCGAGACCAGGACTTGAATCGACCAGATGATCCAAAGTGTTTTGCGTATTATGACACTACTTTAAATATAGTTTATTTCAATAGAAAAGATTTTGTATTGTGTCTTCAAAAATTTTGAGTTTGGAACAAATTTTCTTTTTCGGACATGGTGCTCTTATTTCGCTGTCCCGCCACTGTATAATTCGCGTTACCGGAGGCTTGTTGAATATCCTTCCACTACTTGTTGTTGTATTGTTGACAATTGTATAGTCCGTTTCAAATGCAATAAAGTTATGGTTACAATTATCTATTCATTTCGTGACGTGTAAAGTGTTTTCATTTATTTTGTTATTAAATTTCATGAGTCAGCCAACATCGGCCTTTCCAAATGCGCAGCAAAACGTTCTGGATGAAGAGCATTTTGGTTTCGATCCATCGTTTCATTCACTTTGCTAGCGAAATTTGTTATGATTTCGTAGCATTTATATTCACTTCGATAAATAACGAATTTTAAACTAACTTGTTCAATACATATTTGCCCGTATCAATATCGAGCTATAGAACTTCATACGATAGTCCATTGTTGAAAAAGTTTTTTCCGGGTACTTCTATTCCTATATGTTGTGGTTTACTATTATGAAATCGGGTTTGTTGATGCGGATTTAGAGAGCCAAAATATATATACTTTTCAAACAAATCACCTGAGACGTTTCATCACTCAATGAAACGTCCCAGGTGATGAAACATCCGTGTTCCACTTTGTTAACAGTTTTGTCTGAATACAACCTATTTATATTTTTCAGAAAGCAAAATTTTTAACCCCTGTTGTTCCCATTCTGGTTTTGCAACAGAGGTCAAAAATTACCAAAAAGCGCGTCATTGGATTTAATTTCTATTGTATAATGTGTTATAAGACATGTTTTACAGAATTTCCGTATAAATTTAATTATTTTATGTCAGACAATGGAAAATTCGGAACTCCCAGGACACGTGTCACCGCAAAATACTTATCTTAAGAACCGCTGTCAAAAGGTACAAAAAGTAAGTGATTTTGCCATAATTCACGTTCTTGTCGCCTAATTAGAATAGCAATTAGTCTACCATCCGGGCCACCCACGTCTACGCGAAATAACATCGCATTTGTAATTAGCGCGCTAATAAACACCGACCTACGTGTAATGCCCGCATGATCATGTCATAATTCTCGAAAAACTAAGGAAAAATAACATTCTGTGTGCTATGGTACTGTCTTTAGTCCAGTGCAAAAATTCAGTATTGAGAGTCTTTCCAGGGCAAACCCACTCCGAAACAAAGAAAATACAGGAGTTGAAATGTGATATCTGCGAACACCGTTATTAGGGAGGAGAATATTCGATTAAAAAGCTGAAATAGTACGCGAAGTATAATGCGGATTTGACTCAGTTGTAAAACTGATTTTGCAACATTTCTATACACATTTGCTAAGTTTAGAATATCAAGTTCCAATGATCTTTAATGGTCTAAAAACAAATTTTTTACAGATATAATACTCTACAGTACTGTAACTAATTTTTATCTTTACAGGTTTCCGAAAGCTCTGCGTTTGAATTGTCATCTCCTTTTACCGAGGAAGGAACCAACTCAAGTCTGGGATTGATTGGGAAATTTTCTTCTGCCACAAAATCATTACTCTCGAAGATCAAACCAAATTCACAACTCCCGCCCATTTCATCGCCGGAGTCCGAAAATCAAATGTCTCAAAAATGGCACCGCAACTTGAAAAGCACTCGACCAAACGTAACTCTTCCTGGCACCATTTGCAGCAAAGATCTGCCTGGCAAAAAGACGCAACTCGGCTCTTTCGTCTTCTCGGATTCTTCGGATGAGTCTTTTGTCGATATCAATGAACGCTTTCTTCGAGCAAAACACGACAACCCGAAGCCTAAGAAAGGGAACGTCACGGCTTCAATGAAATTAATCGCAAAAGACAACAACGACAATAAAATTACTTTGAGGAATGAACGGTTCCTTCAATTGTCTTCTTCTTCAAGAATGGTGTCCATTGCAACCCAGACGACATCAGTCATATCAGGTAATTTTGGCCGCTTAGAAATGATTGATGTACTTTGGGAAGAACGCCAATGGTTTCATTTTTAAAAGATCAATTGTCTGTCGTAAATTTGTTAACGTTATAGGAATTGATCACAAAATTGGCGCATAGCCAAACGTTATGTTATTACAACAAAGGGTATTCTTGACTGAAGCTAAAAGGATTCGATGAGACTTCGGTCCAGAAAATAAGGTAAATTTGAGAGCACTGACTTTATTTTTCGATTAATTCTAAAATCTATTGTGCTGTTAGTGTCACAATTTATTGACAAGCTTTTGAAGCATTTCCATGGTTTGCATGCTCGATTCGCTTCACTATTAAATGGCACATTTCAGGACGTCTCGAACTATCCACAAAGTATTTCGTGCATTGGAGCCTCTGCCTGAACAATGTTTTTGCCAGCAATGTGTACATCATTGGCGGATATCCATTCCACATCGAGATCCATTCTAACCCATCTCTGGGTTATGCCGGCTACGGCAATGAATATTTCCTACCAGTTAACCGAAAGTTTGCCATTCTGCTGGTTTCTGACTATTCTTTTCCGGAACCTACACAAAGCTTGGAATGCAATTTCGACATTACTCTGAAAGCAAAGAATCCTATGTACAATGATATCAAATTGGATTACTCTAACGCATTTTCCGCATATAACAGAGCTGGAGGCTGCGTGCTGTCATCTGAGGTAAGTACAAGAGTCTTGTTGGTTGAAGTGGGACGGAAACAATTTTTTTACAAAGAAAGCTCTTGACCGTATTCTTTTTAAGTATAAACCTTTTTTATTTGTGACGTTGTTTTCCTATGCTTCAATTCCTAGATTAAATATTTATTTTATATTTAATACGGCCAAGAGCTTTCTTTGTAAAAAATTGTTTCTTTCCTACTAATAAATGTTTGTTATTCTTGAAAATGCTCTTCTTCCTCTGTTTTTACGCAAATTACTTAAAACTTGTGGATATACTAAAAATTTCATAAAAATAATGTTTTGTCACTTTTAGTACGTTGCCAATCCTAACAACGGACTTCTAAGCCACCATGACACGTTGTCCATTGCGATCGACGTTCAATTCGCACCCTCTTAAGAACTATCTCAAAAGCCTGGATCATGTAGCACAAGCGATGCAATCAATCCATGTCTTTTCTATCATTTCTTTTGAATTTATTTTGGAATCCGTTTGAAAGGAGAAATTTTGAATTATTCAGTGAAATAAATTTAATGTATATGTTGGTGTTAACGTGGGCTACAACAGTTTTTATAGTTAGTAACAGTACTAACTGTGAAACAGTATTAACTACAAATATTTTTTATCTAGCCCCTTGAGGACCTCAGGTTTGCAGGTGGATTTCAGAGCGACTAATAAAAAATTGGTCCTGAAGGATCATTCTAAATACAAATTTGGTCATGCAAATATTGCTGACGACAAAGACATCTGCAAAAAAGCATTTTATTCGATTACATCTACAAAATAGTGTTGATTATAGAAAACATGAACTATTCACGTGCGCATACGAATGTCCTCATTCTTCTTTCGACATATCCTGCTTTATTCCTCGGATGGGACGACTTGCGCTCATTATTTCTCCTGGCAGAGTTGATTGCATTTGAGGATCCAGCGTAGATGACGCATTTACCGTTAAACCTGTAATTTACCCCCTTTGTTTTACCCCCTCTAATTCTGCCCCCTGAAGGTCGATCGTGTAATTCTACCCCCCTCTTGTTTTACCCCCTCTAGAGGCCGATTGAATAATTATACCCCCGGGGGTTAAATTAGAGGTTTTACGGTAGTTGGCGAGCCACTGGAAGTAGTGGATGTCGTTGGCCGCCTGTCGTTGGCCAATCCTCCATTATATATATATCCGTTCGGATACGATGTTGATTTGCTAAAGACTTCACAAAAAGAAAGAAACGAATGAGTGTTCGTTATTCATACAAAGAGTGTGTCTGTAAATAGATCACATAGAAAATAGAAATAAAAAATGGCGGCCATCATGATTTTGATAAAGACATCTCATCAAAAGAAAAGCTAATGGTAACGCCAGAATTCTGCCCAAATTCTATGGCTCCGTCAATGAAGGGTTAAAGATACCATAATTTTCTAGGTTCACTTTTCCTACCTAGCTAGACGGAAAATAGTATGTAAAGTAGAGGTCGGCCGAAACCGATATCTCGCCGATAATATCGGTTATATCGGTATCGGTTTTTCAATTTTTCGAAAATATCGGTTCGACCGATATATCGGTATCGGTATCGGTCTCGGTATCGGTATCGGTAAAACAGGCCACCGATACCGATATTTTTATATCGGTATCGGTTCGAAAATTTTACGAGAATATCGGAAAATAGTCAGAATTTTCATTGAAATTTTTACCAAACTAGCCATATTTTGAAAAAAAATTTCGCCTGCGGCGCTATTTTGGTTAATATTTTGGTCAATATTTTGTGAAATTTTGGCCAAAATTTTCATTTTTCACCATTTCACCAATTGCAGATTTGTGATTCTTCTGCAATGAGTGTTTTTAGGGGTAATTCGATGCGCTGATTCCGAATCTGCAGTTAATTTTAACGTAACGCGTCAAAAAGTGAATTTTTTTGCAGTTTTTCATCTCAAGTTCGAATTTACCGTTCTACGAATATGGCGTGCTACGAATTCCCCCTATGGTCAAAAAATCAAATTTTTTCGGATTTTTCGGAAAACATGCTTTTAGGGATATTTTGATGCGCTGATCCCGAATCTGCAATTGGTTTTGGGCCCAAAAATGGGCATTTTTGGGCCATTTTTGACCAAAAATGGCCATTTTTTGAAGAAAATAGCGGTTTTCCCAATTTTCGTGGCGGGACCACCTAAAATCTGACCTCGAATTTGGGTTCCCCACATCAAAAAACCCCTATATAGGTGAAATAGGCAAATTTCCGGATTCTCGATTTTCCGGTTAGAAACCCCGGGCCAACAGAAACAGTAAAAATTGATCAAAATTGCGAAAAAATGAACAAAAACATGACTAAATTCTAAAAAATGAACAAAAACAAGAAAAAATAACCAAAAAGTGCAAAAGAATGAACTAAAACCTGAAAAAATGACAAAATAAGGGCAAAAATGCAAATTTTTTGACAAATTTGACTCATTTTGGGTAGAATTTGAAAATATCGGTAAAAACCGATATATCGGTATCGGTCTCGGTATCGGTATCGGTATCGGTCTCGGTATCGGTATCGGTATCGGTCTCGGTATCGGTATCGGTCTCGGTATCGGTTCTTCAATTTTCTGAAAATATCGGTTCGACCGATATATCGGTATCGGTATCGGTCTCGGTATCGGTATCGGTAAAACGGTTTGGCCGACCTCTAATGTAAAGTACATTCAGTTTTAAAAAAGCCCATCTTTGGCCAAAAACAATCATTATTTGAAATTTTTTGGAAATATTGCCATTTTTGAGAAAGATTTCTCACATGGATACATTTGTTGAGAGTTATTTGTTTATCGGTTGGCAATAGTTTCTTTTTCTTCTTATGTAAACACAACAGAATTTCTATTTTGATTTCATAATGCAGGAACATAAATAAACATGTTTACTCGTTGAGCAACAACAAAAATTGTTACCAAACGCTAATAAAGTGCACAATATAGAATGACAGTGTCATCAGTTGTCCTAAAACTAAGCCATGATTTTGATGGAATATAAATACTTCCCTCTTCTTTTTATACCCAAAATAATTTTACCTAAAAATTAGCAGTTACATAATAGCAGAAAAATCTCGATTTGTTACCCGTTTATTATTGACATTATTCTATGGCAGTTACCGAAGCTAAATAATATCAATGGGGCCTTTCTAAAGAGTCAAGGTAAAGGTGTCTTTTCTGTTTTCAGTGATGGACTCCGATATTTTATTATGGCTACTACCAAAGTCGTGAGCATGTCGAGCACCCCGCATGTGGAGCTTCACTTTGTAGTAATTTTTCGAATTACTTGAGGACTGATTTCGAATTTATTATCTCACTGTTATGAGTACGCATTATGATCCACATTTTTTTCTCAAAATTTGGAATGGATTATTATATTCTGTAAAATCTTGTAATTTTTGATCCTGTAAATTTTTACCAATCCTTGTCCCTTCACTTTTTTTACAAAAAACTATTTACCCATTTTGTAATCAACAATCACTAGCTAAGTAAAAGCAAACCCAGAGAAGGGATTAGAAATTAGGCCCACAAAGATCTTCAAAACTCGGCCTTCAAGGTCTCAAAAGTCCCATCAAATACGCATTTAACATGACGCCCAGAAGTCAGGCTCATAGCTTGCTTTTCCTCGTAGACTTTGGTGCATACCCCGGCAACAAAATGGGTTAGCGGGGCACCGAATTTGTAACCCAGATTTATGAAATCTCCAACTAAGCATTTTGCCATACAATAATTGGATTGAACCCATCTTGTCAAACCTACTATCCGAGTCCTTCAATGTCGTAGTAGTGATACGAGCATATATACCTGCCGCAGCATATATTGGTCCTTAGGGTGAAAATTGAAATATTGGTTTGTTTTATTTCGCCAACTTGTGTCTATTTGATTTCGTTTTAAAATTTTAGTTTTTTCTTCGGTTACTTGCAGTTAAATCAAATGAAAACTGGAATGCATTTAAATTTTATCTTCTAAGATCTCTCCATATTTGCTCACCAGTTTCATATCTCCTTGAAAAATCTATACTTGTTTGCATCAGACGGTTTAGTATTCGTCTAGTTTTTATATCTGTTCGGCTAGACAGACGGTGAATTTTTGGGCCGAGTCACGAAATTGGTTTTGATTTCCATTTTGCAGATTAGGAGAGAAATTTTTACGAAAAATAAGCAAAACGAGGCTGCGTTGGAGACAGGGCCGCACCGTCATATGGGTAAATAGGGTAATTACCCGGGGGTCAGCTTTTGGAAGGGAGAAAAAATCAAAAGGGGGACCAAAGGAAAATTAATTGGTGGCAATTTTGGCAAACAAGCTTAATATTTCAAAAAAAATTTTTTTTCTCGCGAATTTTTCCATATAATTTATTGACATTATAGTTTTGGCGCGAAATTTAAAAATTTGAAAAAATGCACCCCTAAGAATGCACTTGGAAAAAAGTACCCGGGGTTCAAAAAGCTGCGGCACTGGTTGGAGACTAGAATAATCAGAACGGTGTTTGGCGGTAATCCTATTCTATTCTATCTGTGGTACATATGATACTTATTGATTTTTCAGTTTTTCGATGTGAAGCTCATAAATAACGGCGCCATTAAGATACTTTTGCACTATTTTAAATGCTCCTTCATCATTCCTTCATTGATTGTTTCCTTTCTTTCAGAAAAAGAGCCAAAGAATTATGAAAGCAAGTGGAAACGCATTTTGGATGCAATCTCTTTCGAAATGATAATTTATGAGTCATTGCCGTTTTTAATTTGCAGAAATTATGATTATGGCCAATTATTGCCTTGAATCAACATTTTTGCAACAAAACAATTTCTATTTATCCCATGCTGTCTTATTTCTTCGACTTCAGATGTGCTTTACTTCGACACCAATACCACTTCTACAATTCGATTTTCTGGAATATTCGGGGACAAAATGGAAGTGTCGTCCGGGTTGCGCAATTGACGACGGGACTTTGAGCAGCGAAATCATTTGGGCACTGCAGAACGACTTCTTCGAGCTTTTGACCAACGAAAAGTATATCCGCTTTGAGGAGACAAGCATCAACGCGGATCACAATCTCATGGAGGACTTACAGGTTTTTTTATATCCTCAAACGTTCAGAAATTCCGATTGAGATCGTTTTTCACAATCCTGAATTTAAACTTAAATCCAGGATAAACTTAAGACTATCTAAGACGGTCATTTTTATTTTGTTGGGCCGGTTTTTTCTGTCATTTCGCTAGACTTACCCCCAAACTACCACAGTCTGTTTCCAAAAATCGCAACTATACTCTCGTTATTCCTGGGTACCGCTAGATTTCAGTAGTAAAATTTCCATAGTAAATTGTTAGTGTTAATTATAGTGTTAATTAAAGTAAGCCTACCTTTTCAATTTTTTTCTAAAAATTTCAAATAATCGGTAGTCCCAAGCGGATCGGTCTGCAATAAATTTCGGCATAGCTTCTGCAAAGCCTTCCTTTGAATTAGCCGAATTTCCCCACCATGTCTCGAGTCAAAATGGTGGAAACTCTCCATAGTAAAAACTCTTGGAAAAATCCATATTTTAAAAGGAAAAGTTTAAAAATTAAAGATCGAAGTTTAAATTTGACCCCAGATTCGAACTCAGCGGGGTCGATTTACTATGGAGAGGTTCCACCATATTGACTCGAGATCATTTGGAAAGTCGCGAAACGCTCGCGAACAGCCCTATACTTCGGAGTGCCCAAAAATAACAAAAAAGTGTAGTTCTGATTTTCTGAATCCATCGGTGTGGTTAGAGGTACATCCGACAATATTGCAAAAATGAATCGATTCAAGAAAATAAAAATTACTGTTCTTGGTGCTTCCATGTAAGTAGAGCGTGGGCAAAGTAGAAGCGTAAACTTTCACATAATCCCCCCCAGTAAGCTTAGTGTTATATCGGCAAAATGCTGAGCAATAGATTTCAAGCCACTATTCCGTTTCGCTTCAATATTCCAATCCATCCACATTTCACCTTGTAGTTTGCTGTCCGCTATTTAGCTAATCAGTCACGTTTGGAAGGACCAACGACTATTCATCACAATGAAGAATTTCGCTCCATCCGCCGAATTTGCCCGTCTCATCAACACAGTGCACACATTGGAGTTGGGATTGCCTGGATGCATCAAAATTCTTCCCGAATTGCTCGAAAGCAACATCACTTGCATTAGTGTAACGGACTTGACAACATCTCCAGGCCATAATTTTTCTCTGGAGCTCATTCTCGACCATCTGTTCAAACCTGTGGGAAGCAGTCCCAATAACGAGGCGCGTTATTTTGAAATTTACACACGTCCTCAGAAGGCCGTTTGGTACGATGAAATCGTTCACGGATTCAAACAGGTATGCTCATTGGTAATGCTGGTCTGATTCTAGCTTATAGTCCTGAAAACATACCGTATTCCCTGTAATTTAGCCCCATGGGCTTAAATCATTCAACCTCTGAAAAATTTTGGAATTTGAATTTACAAACTCAATTTTCTCCGATATTTTCAATGACAAAGTTTTGGCATTGGGGTTATTCTTACGTAACTCGACGAGATCTACACGAATATGCACTTAGTTTTTCTCAAGATGGCTAGGGCGCTAATTGGCATTCTGTTGGGGTGGGGCTAAATTAGAGGGTGGGGTTAAATTAGAGGGTGGGGCTAAAAAACAGGGAATACGGTAATTTATGAAAAAAGCTAGCTAGTCAAAAGTTCGGCCCTGTGTGACTGTTTTTCGTATTTTTGTCAGATATCAAACTTTTTTGTATCGAAGTTGATCGAAACCATATTTCAAGTTTAGAATAGGGTTTTCTCAAGACGCATTTACACCTCCAGGAAGATGTAAACGCGTTCTCGGAGATGGATTTAACATTCAATTACTTGGTCTAAAGCCTGTTTTTTTTTCAGAGATTCTTAGAGTCGCCGAATCCTCCAGCTTTTCGCTTTGTCAAGAATCATCTGGGAATGATTAAGTGGCGTAATGCAAAAAACTTCACTCTCTACAATGAAGCTGGCACAAAGAGAATGGAAGTTTCAATTAACGGCGATTACTCATTCAGCATTGATGTTCAATAATCAGTGTTAATAATGTTTGTTATCTTTAGGACACTGTCATTTTTGATTGTTTGTGAAAATGTTTGTATAAAGAATTTACCTTGGTTCATACCAGAAGCTTACTCTTGGTGCATTCCTTAGTGGGACACCGTTGTTTTTAAAACGTATTTTATTAATTATTTGTGAAAATGTGTATATCCCGGCCGGGCTACTGGAGTTTAAGCGGCCAACCGCAGGATTTTCTGCGGCTGGCCCCTTAAACCCCAGTAGCTCCTATCTACTTTACCTAAGTCGCACGTCCGTTCTTCGCGGTTAGACCCTATGCGGGGCTGGGATCCTGACAAATGAGGTATCGTTGGGAGATTCTCGGTCTGCTGATCTCGAACTGCTGGGTGCCGTCCCGAACTTTGCTCTGGGATCAATGTTATCCTGAATTTTATTCCAGAAGTCCAGGATTTAAGGGGTAAAGCTCAGTGGGCAGCCCATCTGGTTTGTTTTTAAAATGTGCCCAGACGTCATTGTTCAAAACAAAATAAAATGAATTTGTCTTCACTGAACAAAGCATTACAGCGCACTCATCAAAATGGATTCGTGTATGATTTTGTCTATGTCGTAAAGTCGTATTTCATGTCTGCTTTACAACGCAGCCCATTCTGTAGAGACTACAGCGCTGTGATAAAACACTAGCGGGCGCGCCGCGCCTCCGGGGTTACTATGGCTGGGGACAACCCCCTGAATTCGACCGAAACCGGTGTCATTTGACTCAGCTCGATGAGTGGAGACGAATGACACCAAAATTTCCATGCGCTGACGCTTCTAGAAGTTTTTTATGCCCTGCGGCGTTTTTCAAAATCCATGATACCCCCTATGGTTCTAAAAAATTTTTTTTAGTTCGGTGGAGTCTGTACAGCAGCCTATGCCCCAAGCCTAATCCAATCTTGAAAATTCCTTCGGATTCGTGATCAGCATGGTCGAAAACCCCTAATTACACGTTTTCGGGCAAAATTGCGAAAAAAAATTTTTTGGAACCATAGGGGGTATCATGGATTTTGAAAAACGCCGCAGGGCATAAAAAATTCTAGAAGCTTCAGCGCACAGAAATTTTGGCGTCATTCGACTCCACTCATCGAGCTGAGTCGAATGACACCGGTTCCGGCCGAATTCAGGGGGTGTCCCCAGCCGTAGTATAGCTCATTTTCCACTTTTTCAGCTAACAAAAAGGGATCTTGCCCGGGGCTTCAAATTTTCCTGTAATTTTGGCGAACGGGAGTTACAGTCGCGCCGGGCTCTAACACTAATTCAAACGACGTATAAATTTTGCATTGCTTCGCAGAATAAAATGACAATAATTGCCAATTTTAAGGATTTTCTATCGACTGACTGCCAATGTATTCGATTCTACTCTCCGTATCGATCTTTTCTGCGATGTTAACAGAATGTTGTAAAAAGTCTAAACCGAACAATGGTGGTGAGAATAAAAAAGAGTGTACAAAATGTAAAAAGAAGATCACGACGCCACCAGTTGTCGAGCAACCGATACAGGAATCGCCTCAGTCCGCAGAAGAGGCTCCTGCAGAAGACACGCGCATCAATCCGACACAGCAAGTGACAGAGACTAAACCCAAAGAAAAAGTTATCGTCGTTTCTCCTGTGGGTTTTGATCATTTTTATACATTAGATTATCAAAATCTTAATTTCGGCATTAAACTTTCGAAATAAAAGCGGACATTTTTGGATAAACATTTTAGTTGCATTCATTTTAATTGTACTTTTAAGTTTCCAAGTGTGATTTTTGAATGGTAATAGTAAATGGGTTATAGATAGTAAATTGCCTTCTGTATTTACTAGTGAAATGCTTTTCCCTGGGAACAATTCAATTCGTGAGCGCATTGCAAAACCCGTGCTCGGCGATACTGGCATATCCACGTTTAGAAAAAAGTTTAACATGTCCAAAATGACCAAAAGTAAATTAGCAACGAAAATATTGTTAGAATTTACTCAATACCTTAATTATAAATATTTATACAAATTCTATATGATCTTTTACAGAGGCTCTATTCGCGCTATGCAGAACCACCAGAGGTCAAAACAGAGCCAACGCAGCTAGATTCTTTTCAGAAACCGGAAGATGATGACAAAATGGCCGATGCCAAAGACCCCAACTATAGATCCTTTAAAGGCATTGGCAACGAAATCTTCATAAAGCGTGGTAAGTTTTACGAATTCTTGTCAAAATATATTGATATTACTTAGACCAGGAAGAGAAGAAAACCATGGATGATAATCAGTATGTGGTGAGTGTTTTGGAATCATTCAGCATAATAATCCTCTATTAAAATCCGCTATAATAGCTGCAAAGAAATAGTTATATCTTAATCGAATCGATTAATCGTAGTCAAATTTTTGTATTTGTTTTAATCAACATTAAAATTGCAATTTTCTAAAAAGTTATATCATATGTTCATTCACACAATTTAGGCCCTCGCCAATTTGAACGAAGTGGCTCCAACACCGATTATCGACAGTAAAAAGGGAAAAGGACGTGACGACCAGGCAGAGCAACAAGCCGATAATCCAGCACCTAAGAAACGTACAGTGTTCAAAAGACCTGAAATGGGCAAAGTATCTGCGAAGAATCCGCAATACGAGACTTTGGCCAATTTGGATGATGGGATCTTCAAGAATAAAGAATAATTTGTAAAATAACTCAATGTGTGTATGATTGTTTTTTAAACATGTTTTGTACATAATAAAGTTGGCAAGAAAATCTGAGCGGTTTAGAAATTTTAGGGGAGTGTGTTTTCAAAATTTTAGTAGTATCAAAGAGCTAAACTTAAGATACCCAATTTTAAGTTTAAAACTTACAATTTTGTCGCTAACAGAGTACGGTTTCCGATGGATTAGTTGTGTACAAGTCCAATATATGAACATAATTTTCGAAAGACCAGTAGAATATAACGAAAGGAAAACGAAACAATTTTTATCATTAATTAATTCGATAAATTAATTAATGATTAATTAATTTATCGTTAATTTGTATCTCTGATAATTTTTTGTTTTCCGTAGCTTTTTTGCTCAAATGTGACGTGCATTTTTTGTCGATTCCAATAGTCAATTAACTTACTTAAATATTTATAATTCTGTTGCTGTCGGGGCTACTTTGAAAGTGCTTCTCGTAGAAAATGTGCAATTGCATCGGTAAAAGGCGATCTATAACATTTCGCCAAATTTACATTTCGCCAAATCCATATAATAACGGTTATTCAGCCTAACGCTTAAGCCTAAGACTAAACCTAAGCCTGAAATAACGCTTGTTCAGCCTAAATAACGGAGTTGGCGAAATTAAGGATTGGCGAAATGTAATTTTTATATGGACTTGGCGAAATGTTAATACCCCGTAAAAGCGCATTAAATTTGACAAAATGTAATATTATAAAAACCATTTCATTTAAAAATATTTCATTTAATAGACGAAATTAGCGTTTCGCAGATGGGTTCTTCAATTATGTCGACAAAAAAATAATACCGTCCCTTTGCTAAGCATGTTGTCGAGGGAAGAAATTATTCAAATTTGGCGTGACCAAGAAACAAAGTCATATGCTGTTTCTTTTCCTTTTCCTCGGCTTGTTAACTGCTTGCTTGGCAGCATGTCAGAATGTATATCCAGGCCAGTAGCCAAAGAAATACGAGTGGCGCTGAGAAATGAGAAACTTACATTCTTAGCTCAGACTTAGAAACCAATAGTAAGGCAATTTTCACTTTTACTTAAGACTATCCGACTTGATAGGTTTTATAGCTGACAAATATAGGTTTTAGCTAACACTCGCTTTAGAGCGAAATTCTATTGATAAATATCTTTCTTGCGAAAAATATTCATATACAAATGGTTCTTGAACTACCTTCCTTGCGTTAATATGTACAAATACGGGATAAAAATTATAACTCGGTGCGCCTATCTTCGTTGTAAAAATTAATAATCGTAATTTGAGAATCGTTTATTAGTTTTAAGGAGAACAGTTGGAAATGAAACAATGTATTTAACAAAATAAAACAGAAATAGTTAATATTAACAGCGATGATTTCCACTAACCAAAGAATAGGCGATTAAAAAGTGGCAGCGCTACGTATTGTGAGCATGTGAAAAAGGCTAACCACCATAGACATCCAGCCAACGATAGTTTGCGCAGTTCGTAGAGTGCTCCATTTGCCAGCGCATCGTGCCACCAAAAATAAGAGAAGTTGTTGACTAGCACCACGAAGGCGATTTTCATAAGCATGGAAAAAGGAAGGCGTACAACATCCGCTTCTGACATGACATTTAACAGTAAAATGAAGTACACAGATATCATTATGGTCGAAAATGACAATCGCAGCAGCTGAAATAACAATGCATCAAAAGTACGAAATTCAAATTTCCGTCAAAATCATCAGAACCCCAAAATTAGAAACCTTATATTTATATTTAACAAAAAAATTCGCTAAGAATCTTTCCATATACATTACATATCGATATACTGCGCATTCATATATGGACAACTCATATAACATTGAAATTTAGAAACCATTAAGAGGACCGGTTGAAGAAAATTTAAACGAATCGTTACTAGCGAAACAGGAAAGAAAGGTAATTGAAAAGTTTTCTATGTGCTAAAAGGGACAGGACCCTCTAAGATAAAAAAGAAATGTGTAACTTTTCGACGTGAATGTGACTCTTTTATATATCCGTGTTATTTTTTTTAAACAGAATGTTTACTGCAATAAATCACAACTTACCATCAAAATACTAAAAATGGCGTAGACCACGGTGGGACAAATTGCCGCAAAAACGGCATTAACTCAGGAATCCCCTTTTTTCGTGGAATTTGGCCGAGATTTTTGGGATGTAGGGGTTTTCGGACACGGGGAATCCGAATTTGACCTTATTTTTAGACTGTTTATAGACAAATTTAGACTAAAACTTAGACGAGAACCAATTTTTGTGCAAAAAAAACATGAAATACATCATATATGGCTAATTTTTTGCGGGGAATTCAAATTTTTGGTTATTTTTAGACTAAATATAGACAAATTTAGACAAAATTTAGATTTTTCGATTTTTCTTTTATTCCATTTCAAAGCCATCCACAACAATTTTGTCAACATTTAAATCATGCAAAGAGTTATTCAGACAGTTCATTTTGAAAATTTTGCTGATAATTTTCTCTTGTGAACGTAGATATTTGTCGTTCTTGCATATTGATTTGATGATGTAATGATTCAATTGCTTGTTCTGATAAAAATCCCCAGAATCCATGATGCTCGATAAATTGCGGTACGTGCACAATTAAGGCGTGTAGTTTTGGAGTGAAATTGAACTGATTTGGTAGTTTTTCTATCCAGGAGCGATAATTGTTGATATGCAGTGACAGGAAAGTTCGCTGTTGAGCATTTAAAAAATTGGCAGAACCTAAACTCTGTATATAACCAAGAGTTTGTAGTAAATGGAACATCAAATATCGCAAATTAGAATTCTTTTGCACAAGGCTAGCTAAGAGCGTTGGACCATCGCCTGTGATTAAGTTTCGAATATGATTTCCAGTGAAAGTTCCCGTGAAATAGACAGTTTTGTCAGCTTTTAATACGCTGTAAATTGAGCGAAGTTGGTCAGCAATTTGGTCAGCATTACTCAGAGTTGATATATAATATATTAGTTACGTGGAGCTGACCAATCGATTCCTGAATAATCACTGCCTTGCATATAATGCCAAAGGGGACACGGACAATTCATCAAATGGACAATTCATCACACGGGACAATTCATCACATGGGACAATTCATCACATGGGACAATTCATCACATGGGACAATTCATCACATGGACAATTCATCACATGGGACAATTCATCACATGGGACAATTCATCACATATTGTGAAAAATGGCCAATTTTTATAAAAATTTGTGTTTTTATGCTATTTTTACCATTCTTATACACTTTTTAATTAAAATTACGCTATTTTACCTTAAATTACCTCAATTTTTACCTAATGTGTGGTTACTTATAAATTTTGGATTTTTAGGCTCATATGCCATTACATTTTTCGCGCACCTTATAAGGCGCCAAACAAGGATTTAGGCTTGCGGCTCGAACAACCTGGGGCCAAAGCAAGACTTAGTCTTAGGCTTAAGCTCCCGAACAACCCTTATAAGGGCTGCGCGACTTTTGGTTCAAGCCAGTCGACAGTCACTGAAAGAATGAAAATTTTTAAGGTAAAATAGCGTAATTTTAATTAAAAAGTGTATAAAAGTGTAAAAAATGTATAAGAACGGTAAAAATAGCATAAAAACACAAATTTTTATAAAAGTTGGCCATTTTTTACAATATGTGATGAATTGTCCCATGTGATGAATTGTCCCATGTGATGAATTGTCCCATGTGATGAATTGTCCCGTGTGATGAATTGTCCATTTGATGAATTGTCCGTGTCCCTTTATTAAATCAAAATTTTACGAAACCTAGTGACTACACCTGTATGTAGCTGCATATATGATGAGAAATGTTTGGAAAGAAAAAGCTTACATCATCCCTTCCGTATTGGCCGAATAACATAAATATTTCGCATTTCCCGCTATTCTTCACTCAAATTAATTTACTTTTGAAACCTAGTTTCGTACTCCACCACTGATGGTACACTACCACCGTTGAGAAAGTTCCGAACTTGATATCGGGTGACCATTAATTTCTGACACCACTTTTCAATAATGAATATTTCTTTTAGAATGAATGGATGACTATGCGTGTTTGGTTTTATTTGGTTGCCCATTTTGTCAGCTTTAATCTGGTATATAGCTTTTATATATCACCTCACAAAATGTTTAAAATATCACACAAAGTTTGTTATACACCCCCTGTATAAATTTTTGAGGGGTGTATAAATTTTGGGCAAGTATGGTGTCTAAAAACGCTCATAACTCAGCGATAATCCAACGAAAG